>PVKA01044997.1:0-15812 GCA_004027165.1 Ctenomys sociabilis
GGACAAGATGCATACATAATATCTTGTCTAAACAATATTAGTACTAGGTGACAGAGTAACCTCTGTTTCTCAAAGTTCTATAAAGGATAGTTAAATCAATGTAGAAACGCCTCCAAAACCTTAACTATCCATTATAGAATTTTGACAGTTTACTCTGTCAACTAATAAATGCTCATAGAGCCACTATTACTGTTTAAAGCAGACAGATACTTCCTCAACATCTCTTTAGTGAATCCCCATTGAAGCTAACAGCTGATGGAACGTTGACCAGAGAAACAGACGGACCTTTTCTAGAGACTGATCTCTGGTTGTTTGGACTAGTGGAAACAACTGAAGGGTCATGGCCACGGCTACTCTCTGGAAGATACTTGAAGGTTCCTCAGTGGAAAGTGGCTCCCAACCACTGAAAACTCTCCCACTTGTCCATTGTTCTTATGTCTCTGCTAAAAAACTGAGAATTCTCCCTAAGCTTTTCAGTGAAACCACTTAATTATCCCCCTTGTCAGAAATTAGGTTGAAACAGCTTGCAATGATTTACATTCCACAACAACTATCAGAGGATGATTTACATATATTAACTAAGAATAAGAAAGAGATTTTAGTCAGTTTTACCTAATATACTTTTACCAACTGTGATTGCTAGCTAACAAACCAAAGTTTAACTTGTGATCTTCAAAAATTTAAATGAAACATTTTAGTCCAAAATGTTTGCCTAGGTGATTAGATGGAAAAGACAAGTGTCTGGATATTTCTTTGGCCTAGTGAAAGGGTCAAAATTCCTCCAGTCAATTGTTCTATCCATCTCTAGAATAGAGATGTAATGACCGTTGTAACCTGAAAAGTTTTCTACTTCCAATTCACCTTTTATGTATACAGTAGTTCATCACAAAGTTATATTTCCTTCTTTACACATTCCTGACACCTGGTCAATTGGTACTTATGTTTATAAATAGAAAATATGCAGCTCATAAACTTTCTAGGAAGATAAAATCATGCACCATTAGAGGGTAAATAGGCAGGTCAGATTTTGTATTCTGTTCTCTCTCCAAATGGCATTGGCCAACTCTGGAGTGGAATCTCCTCAAAGGATAAAGTAAGGATATAAAGATCATTTCAACAAGAGTAAGTGCACATTTCATGAGCTTTCAGGGAGGATAAAATGGCAGTTTGAGAGTAGATAGGCTGGTAGTATTATGTTTCCTGTCTCTCTCCAGATGGCATCCATCTGCTCTGGAATGGAATCAACTACAGGGTTGCCTTGAGGGTATAGAGATCAATTAGAAGAGGGAAAGGAACACCCAAGGTATTTTTTGAATTTTATAAAGAGCATACAGCATAGTAGTAAAAAATTAGAAATGATTCAGAATTTCACTGTTGAAAGAAATTCAACAGCATTTTTGTATTATAATGTTGTGTTCAATTTAATTGTTCAGATTACCAAATACATGCACACAACTTTGAAAAAACAAAAAAGAAAACAAATTTATAAGAAATTAAGACAAAAAGAGGAATAAATGAATATAGAAGATGAAAAAATTAAGCATTAATCACTCCTTTCCATAGAGCAACAGAAATCGACTAAACAATTATCTAAGGCATCTTGGCTACATAGACAGATATATCTCTTTTTTCCCATTTTTTTCTATTGTCTTCCTTGTCTCAGTAATTCCTTCCTTTTGGGCAGATTCGGTCCATTTTCACAATGTCTATTGTATCCTTCAGATTTTATTTACTCTTTCAGGTTCTTGCACTAGAGAAACAGTACGATGTTTACACATTTGTATCTGATTTATTTCACTTAAGAGTATGGTCTCTCATTGCATACATTTACCAAATAAGCTTTAAATTCATCCCTTTTTATAGCTGAGTAAAACTAGCACAACTTCTTTATCCATTCCTCAGCTAAAGGGAATTTTTGTTTCTTAAAGATTTAGCTATTAAAATCTATGTTGCAATAAACATGGGTGCACAAAAATCACTGTTATGTTTTTGATTAATTTAGAAAAATACCCAGGAAGGGAATAGCTGACTTGATTGGGACCTACTGGCTTATCTTTTTGAAGAATCTCTACACTGATTTCCATAGTGGTTTTAACAGTCTGCACTCCCATAAATAGTGGAGGAGGGTTACCATTTTCCTCACAGCCTGTCCAGCATTTGTTATTCATCAATTGTTTAATGATATCTAGACACTATGGAATAAGATGGAATCTGTGTTATTTTAATTTGCATTTCCATGAAAAATGATGTTGAACATTTTTTCGTATATTTATTGGCCATTTGTATTTCTTTATCTGAGAAGTATATATTCATCTCAGATGCCTACTTTTTGGATTGTATCTTTGAATTTGAGATGAGTGATTTTTGAAATGCTTTATGTACTTCAGATAGAAGGCTTTTGTCACAGGGGCAGTGGGATATAATTTTTCCCAGTTCATGGATTTTCTTTTTGCTTTGTTGGTGATTTCTTTTGAAGTGCAGAAACTTTTCCAAAAAGTGAGATTTCATTTGCTGATTCTTTGAAGTATTTCCCATGCAGTTTATGTTTTGTTCAAGAACTTTCTACATTCCTCTATGTCCTTAAGATTTATAGCTACACTCTTCAATAAAGATTTAGTGTTTCAGTTTTAATATTTAAATCTTGGATCTATTTTGACTATAGTTTAGTGTATGATGATAGGCATAGATAGAATTTTAGCCTTTAATGTGTGGAAAGCCAGTATTTCTAGCACTGTTTACTAAGGAGGCTAGCTTTCTTCCAGTGAACATGTTTGGACTCTCGGTCAAAGATAAGGTATCTGAGTGTGGAATTGTGTCTGCATCTTCTAACCTATTCCCTTGATCCTGAGGTCTTTTTTTTTTTTTTTTTTTTTGCCAGTTGCATTTTTTCAGACGAACCTGGGATTGAAGTTAGGCCCTGGCAAAATAAAATAAATAAGAATAGGTCATGCTGGCCCCACCCCCAGGAAACGTTGAGACAGTGATTGAGACTGGACATGTTGGTGCACTCCTGTAATCCCAGTATTTGGGAGTTTACAAACAGAAGAATCACTATGAGTCGCATCTATGTAGTGAGACCAAGTAGACCCGGTCCTAAATATAAAAATAAATAAAAAAGAAGTGAAAAGAAGAAGTTAAATAATCATTATTCACAGATGACATGCTACTCTACTGGCAAAACCTCAAAAAATTGACCAAGAGACATTGAAACTTAATACCCAAATTTATTAGATAGCTACTAAATGTCAATAGTCACAAAAATCAATAGCATTTTGTACACAAACAATGAACACACCAGAGAAAAATTAGTGAAACCACACCTTTCATTGTAACATCCAAAAAAATACAATATTTTGGACCAAATCTCACAAAGGATGTAAAATATTTATTCGATAAAAATTGCAATACTATGAGATAATAGATCACAGAAGATTTCACAACATAGAATGATGTTCTTTGTCTGGATAGGAAGAACTAACATTATGAAAATACCCATATTCCCAAAATTCTTATACAGATTCGGTAAGATCCCAGTTAAAATGCTATTAGTATACCTTAAAGATCTAGAGAAAATACTTCTAGCATTCCTCTGGAACTAGAGAGACACAGAATATCAAAAGCAATGCTAGGAAACAAGGGCAGGAAGGTACATGAAAATCCCTGCCCTGACATTGTACTGCAAAGCTACTGTGATTAAAAAATAAAACATGAAGGGGCCAAGGAGATGGCTCAGTGGAATAAGCGCTTCCTTTCTCTCTCTTATCTAATGGCTATGACTAATGTTTCCACAAATATGTTGAGTAAGAGTGGTAGCAATTGCTATCTCTTTCTTGTTCGTAATATTAAAGTGAAGTCTTTCAGCTTTTGTTCATTCAGTATGATGTTGGCTGTTGGTTTCTTATACATGGATTTTATCAAGTTGAGATATAGATTATCTGTTCCAATTTTGTGCAGGGTTATTATCATGAATGAATGCTGAACTTTGTCAAAAGATTTTTATGCATCTATTGAGATGATGATGTGATTTTTGTCTTTGTCTCTGTTGACATGGTGTTTGACATTTATGGATTTGCATATATTGAACCATTCCTACATTCCTGGGTTGAATCCCCTCTTGGTTTTGATGTATAATCTTCTTCATAATTTAATAGTATTTTATTGAAGAGTTATATATCTCTGTTCATTCCAGAGATTGGCTTTTATTGTCTTTTTTTTTTGTTGTTGTTGAGTATTTCTCTGGTTTTGGTTTCACAATAATACTTGTCTCCAAGAATGAGTTTGGGGGAATTGCTTGCTTTTCAATTTTATTGAGGAGTTTGAGAAGAGTTGGCAATAAATCTTCTCTAAATTTCCTAAGGGCCAGCCAAATGGCTCAGTGCATTAAAGCTCCTGCAAGGAGGTGCAGGAGCCAAAGAGTTTGATCCCTGGGGCTGCTATTTGACCCCACTCCCTGGGTGTGTTGAGGTGGCAATTGAGACTGGGTATGGTGGCACCCGCCTATAATCCCAGGTTTTGGGAGGCTATAAACACGCAGTTCACTATAATTCCGATCTAGTCGTGAGACTCTGAACACCCTGTAGACCCTTCCCTAAAATCCAATAAATAAATAAATAAATAAATTTCCTACAGAAGGGCCAGCCTGATAGCTCAGCATATTAAAGCACCTGCTTAGATAGAAAGCAGTGTCCAGGGTTTGATCCACATTGTCCCATGGTGGCCTGGCCTGCAGACTGGGCATGGCAGTGTGTGAGTGTAATGCCAGCACTTGGAAAGCTGAAAGTAGGAGGATCACTGAGTCCAATCTGCATTGTGAGATCCTGTGGATCCTGTCCTAAATACAGAAAAAATAATACATTTCCTATAGAATTTCAACATGGTGTACTCTAATATTTATTTATTTATTTATTTATTTATTTATTTATTTATTTATTTATTTATTTATTTGGCAGAGCCGGAGATTGAACTCTGGCCTTTGCACTTGCCAGGGAGGCGCTTATTCTACTGAGACATCTCCAAGGCTCCTCTAATATTTATAATTAATGATTTATTTGGATTTTGGGCTTGACTTAGTCCTTTTCTAGGTTTTTCAAGTGCAGCATCAGATCTCTTTTAGGGGCTTGTTCTGTTTTCCTAATGTATGAATTTACCACTATAAATTTCACTCTTAGGGAAGCTTTCATTCTATCCCACAAAAAGTATGTGCATTTTCTTTCAGTGGTAAACATTAATTACTACTATAATTTCATCTGTGACCCACTGGTTGTACAGGAGGTTATTTAATTGCCATTTGTTTATGTTGTTTTTGTGGGGGATTTTAATAATTTCAAGTTTCATTGCACTGTGGTCAGGTAATATGCATGTGATAACCAGTTTCTTTGCTTTTATGTAAGTATGCTCTATGTGCTAGTATGTAGACTATTTTGGAGTAGATACCATATGTAGCTGAGTAGAATGTATATTCAGATGTTTCTGGATAAAATACTCTGGAAAGGTCTACTAAATCCATTTCTTCACACAATTGGTTTGGTTCTGTTATTTCTTTGTTTACTTTTTCTGCCTAATTGATCTGTTTATAATGATCGTGTTAAAGTCTCTCATTCAAATTACATTGTTATGCACTTGATTTTTCTTGTTTGTTAAAATTTGGTTTATGTAGGTAGGTGTTCCTACATTGGGTGCATGTATGTTTAAAAATTTTATCTCTTACTCTTTCAGTTTTCCCCTAACAAGTATGTAGTGACCTTTTTTTTCTCTTTTACTTATTCTTGCTTTGAAGTTGACATTGCCAACAACCAGAATAGGTACCCCTGAAATTGTCTGGGTTCTTGTCACATGCAGTACATTTTCCCATTGTTATAGGGGAGGGGATATCCCAATTTGAATGCTACCTGACATGAGTTCATATTCTCTAAAACTGAAGAATGAATTTTAGGAACAAGTAGAGATTAAGAGCAGAACATATTTATGGGAGAAAGTAAACTCCTATCTTAAAGAAGGAGATAAAGGGGACCCAAGTATTTTTCCTGGGAAGCTGTCTCTTCCAAAGATTTTTACAGAGTAAAACCATAAAGTGAGGCAGGTCAAAGATGGAGAACATGCTTAGGTGGTTATGAGGTAGGATAAAACTATGATAACCAGTGAGATTACTAGTGTCATTGCTTAGGTAAAATTGATTAAATCAGAATTAAATGGGGTAGTGTGTCATGTAGCAGGGGACCATGAATATGAGACAGAAACATTTCCTGTTGGGAGTTGGATTAATGACTATTTCTGGTTCTTTCAAGGTGATTAATACCTATGTAGAATATCAATCCCTGATGCCAATCGCTGGGAAGGATGTGGCTGCATTTTTTTTTTTTATTCTTTTGTCTTGAAATCTGGCCCAAAGCAGCTGTCTGTCTCTTTCAAAGTTGCAAAGTCATACCCTCTTCCATGTCTCCTTGAGGGCCTAACCCTATCTGACTACCTATAACATTTCTATTTTATTTAGCTGCCTGCAATACTTGGATTTCATTTTGAGCTAAATATCTTTCTCATATGCAGCATATTGTTGGATTTTGTTTCTTGATGAACTCTACCAGTCTGTTTCTTTACACTGGTGAATTTAGGTGATTTACATTGATGCTTATGAATAATACATATTGGCTTAGATTTACCACGTTATTTTTTTGCTGCATGATCTCTAATTTCCCTTCTGTTCTTTAAGTTATGGTCATTGTTGTGTCTCTCTACAATATCTGTTAGCATTTTTTAAAAAGTGACTGGATCATGCATTTCATTTCTTTGTGTTTTATTTCATAATTGAATTTGATAGTTTTGCAGGGCACATCAACCTTATTTGCGAGCTCTTTTTCTTAAGGACTTGGAATTTCTCACTCTAAGCTTTTCTTGATTTGACAGTTTGCACTGAGAAATCTGCCATAATTCTGATAGTCTTTTCATTACAGGTGATTTGTTTCTTTTGTGTAACAGATTTTAATATTTTGTTCTTTTGCTCAATTTATGGAAACTTTTTTGTGTCTAGATGTAGATTTATTTTGTTAATGGCTACATGGTTCTATATTGCTTACTTATCTGTATTTCAGATTATTTTCTTATGCTTTGGAAACTTTCTGCTACTACTGCAAATAATCTTTTTAAGTCATTTGTGCTGACTCCTGCTGTTTTGTTGCTACCTATTATTCTTATATTGTTTTTCTTTGCATCTAGTAGCTGCTGAATTGTTATTTTACACTTTCTTGTTAGTTTTAAATGTTCTGTCCTTGCATACTCATTAGCTGCATTACTGTCTTTGAGGTATGGAAGTCTATCTTCAATTTTGTTCAAGCAATTTTTCCAGCTTTCAGTGGAATTCTCAGATTTCTGGAGGACTGTTTGAATCTGTTTCGTGCATTATAATTCTTTCCTATATTGTTAATTCAATGTTTCCATCATTTTTCTATTGTCATATATTTTTTAATCTACATCTTCCTTTGATGTGGTGAGCAATTTTTTTTTTTTTAGGTACTAGGAATTGAACTCGGGACCTTGCACTTGCCAAGTAGGCACTTGTGTCGCTGAGCTATCTCCACAGCCCTGGTGAGCAATTTTTTATGCTTGTTGTCATTACTTTTTTTTAACCTGTGACATTATTTCTAATCTGATTTCTTCTATAAACTCATGGACTTGTTTCTTTACTTCAGTTGGTATCATTTGAGAAATTAAGATGTGTGACTTCTATGCTCTATATCTTTGACTTCTGGGCTTTTTTTTTTTTGGTGGGCAAGAGGACTGATATTGAGTTTTGCTTTTTTGTTTGGGCAATGTGGAAGGGTCCAATGAACATCTGGTCTCAGCAATGGTAGGAGATGGGTTTGGCATGGGTCAATAAGATTCCTGCTACTTTGGAATGGGGCAGAGTAGGACTCACCATGGCCATTGCTACTGCTAGGTGATCCTGGCCAAAGCTCTGGAAAGTTGCACAAATTGTGGATGTGAGCCCAACTTGCCAGGAACCCTCAGCTGCCCAGCACCTGCCCACTCACTCAGACATTGGGATAATTGGGACAATGGGATAATTGGGACATTTGGCTAATATTTTAGCAGGTTCTGTGTGCCTCTTCACTAGTAGTGTAATCAGGATGGACTCAATGTTCCTGTAGCTGCCAGTCATCTACCTAAGTTCTCAGAGGGGGAAGATGTAATATATTCTGGTCATATTCACAAATTCTTTTGATTCTTTAGAGTGTATTAAGCATTGGAAGATGTTTGAGCCTTACTGTCGAAAACAGAGCCATTTCATTTTTTCACACATGATGTTGCCCTACTTACTTCCATAGCCAAAATGGAACACAGAGGAAAGTATGAATTTTGATATTCTTTTACAGCTAGAAAGATACCATAAAAGGAAGGAAAATGGTCAAAAATGCTTTGCATTCAGATTTTGTTTACATTAAGAAATAGTGTTTATCCATATGTAAGCTCCAGAGGAACTAGGCACCCAAGGCCCCTAAGGCATTCACTATTCCAGAACCTAAGGCTGCCTATAACTAACTTTTGGAGCTGAAGACCAAGACAGCTTTAATCACAGCCTCACTCAACAGTGTTAAATGTAAGGTTTCTCCTGCTTATCTTTCTAGTCTTGAGGGTGATGAATGTAGACTAGCTGCAGTCTAGTCTTCAACAGGGATACACCGATCCTTAGCTGAGTTTAAGCAAGCTCCCCAAAGACAATATCCTTTAAAGAAGTAACACAGTTTTGAAGAGTTCAAGTGCCTTTTTCTTTCAGTACCTAAAACACATGAAGTAAGGTTTTGGGAGTGTTTCATATGAACCTGTAATTAATCCCTTTAGAAGATTTATTCAGACTTAAAAGCTAGTCTGAAATGTTAATCTTAAGTCAGGCATTGGCTTATAATGAGAGAGACATAGCATTGCAAGCTTCTACTACAGTTGGGGATGAATATATTGTTACTTTTAAACAGCCAAAAGATAGACTCCTATGCAACTAGTTTCCACTGGAACTCAAGCAGAACCAAGAACGCTTCTGGCTAATAGCCAAGTAGGAGATTGAAGGAAGAGATATTTTCAAGTGTGTATTATCAAGGATCTAAAAAGAACTATGACAAAGTTTTCCAGTTATTTTAAATTTTCAGCTATTTATTAGGAAAAACCTGAATATGGTGCTGCTTTCTTAGAATGTTTAATAGAGACACTAGTAAAGCATACTTTCCTGGATCCTAATTAAATGGAGGGACAGATTATTCTTAAGGATAATTTCATTACTCAGTCAGTTCACTTAATACCTTAGTAACAACAGTCTTCTTAGTATTATAAATTCAGGACTGGAAGAAACCCAGGGAAGGAAAACAAAGATATAAAAAAAAATAGATACCTTTGTCTCAAAACAGACCCTAAGTCTGATTCTCTGGCATTCAAGAAGAGCTCAACAATTAATTTCATTTGCTGCCACTGTCAAAAGTGGGACTGCGTTGAGTCCCCAAGCCATGCCCTGACTACCAAACAGCTATTGGAAATGAGACTGCACTCTGTGATCCCAGAACTCATTCTCAGTTTACCAGTTGGTCCACCATAACTAAAGCTCTTGGGTGCTGACTTTTCCCTCTGGCTTGATTGTTGTCTCTACCTGTCACCTCCACAAAGAAGCCCTGAAGTATCAAGATGAGGAAAAACCCCCAGCATATTACTGAATATTGGCCTAGGTCTCTTCATCTTTTTCCAGCCCTGACATTGCTTCCAGTCATCATAACTCAATGAAAAATCATTAGAAAAATACTGCACTTAAGCTGTAAATGAGATAACTTTCTCCTCACTCATTCCTGAATAAAGGCCAGACCTTTCATCCGGGAGATTTTATCCTATCTAAATACTGCAATATAGTTTGACAAACATTCAAAATGATGATGAGAGTGTTTTGTACAAGTGGAATATATATTGTTATTCATGTACAAAGATTTGAAAAAGTATTTCGTTTGTCAAAACAATATCCCAAGGCAGGTAAAATCCTGTCAGGATAGGAGAACATCTTTAAAAAAAATAAAACACTGGCTACACAATGTCCAAGAGCTTAGGACCTGTAGACAGAGTCAGGTCTTCTCTTTGGAACATAAAACTCAGAGCCAGCCTTACCAGAGCCTCTTGATGATACCCTAGCGCCATATCCTAAACACTGAATGGGACATTGGCTTAATCTAACTCAGTGTTTGTTATATGTACATAATGATTACAGGCCATCCTCCAAAATCAGATGGCATTAGACATTCTAGAAACAGCACAGGGAAATACATACAAAACTGTAAATGTGTGCATTCCTGACCTTATACTAATGTCTCAATAACAGTTTAAGATATTAGATGAAAAATCAGTGGTATGTCAGACTCCAAAGTGGCTTGGACCTTGTTATTATCATCTATGAGAAGTCACTACTGACTCCTCTTTGAGAAAGTTGTGGATTGTATTCAGAATTATCCTGTTGAAGTTATTATTTTTCCCATGTTTATGTAATTGTTTCTTTGGCATTTTATCTCCTCCAGATTCAAAGCCAACCCAAGATGCAAATTCCTTGTGTCTATCAAGGAACTTTAGATAAAACCTCTGGAGTGTATCTCTGACTAACAATCAACAGCTACATCCCTTTCAGCCTGAAGAAGCAATAGTGATCATAGCCCGTGACTCCCTCCTGGCAGTTTGGATTACTTCTTTAGAAGGAGGAACGTTGTAGGTAGCTAAATTAGATGGAAATATTACAGGCAGTCAGACAGAGCTAGGCCCTCAAGGAGACAATGTGGAAGACAAGACTTTGCAACTGTGGGAGAGACAGACACTTCTTCTGTAGGCTAGACTTTAAGACAAATGTCTCATTAATGCAGCCACATACTTCCCTAGGGATAGGCACTGGGGACTGACATTCTAAATAGTTATCAGTTACCTTGAAAGAACGAGAAAGAGTTATTGACTCAGACCCCTACAGGAAAAGCCCCTGTTCTGTATTCATGTCCAATTGTTACATGACTCTCTTTGTTTGAACCTTACTATTAACAAGGTAAGAAGGCTCATAAAAGGCATGGTGCAGGGTTTCCCAGGACAGTGTTTGATGATGTGATCTTGGGTTAATTGCTTGAGGTCTCACCAGAAAAACTGAAGTATTGTCTATGTGGGTTGGATTCTGCCTATGGAACAACTCTGAGGATTATAATCTCTCACATTTTTTTTCTGAAAATGCAAGCATAACTTCAGCCAGAAATTAAAATGCTACACCATTCCAAACACCTGTTTGGAATCAAGCCAACTAGAATATAGAAAAGTTAAAATGTGTGTATAAAGTTTTGAGTCTGTTACACTTTTCTCTGACATTTTAGTTTAAGACAAGTGTATTCAAATTATTATTTGACGTTGGAAATTATAGGAGATCCCTGAAATGTACTGTATCTTCCAATTATCAAGAGAACTCTGAAAATACTTGAATTCTTCTGTGTCCCTTTCTTGGATAGAAGTTTTCGTTCTCCCAGTAATTGTGCTCTGTTTTAAACTTCATTATTCCTAAAATGCATTCTTCAGCTTTGGAGAACACGAACTGACCCTAGGTATCTTTCAAATTCAGTTTAATTCACCTTTTCAGTACTTCACACACAAAAAGTTTTGTGCTTATGTCTGCACATGGCAAAATACAAACATTCTGTGCTCATAGCACAGGTTATATCTCAACTCTTTGCTGATAGATTTGATATGATCAAATGTTTTAATTGTGGCAAGAAAGAGTCCACTCACCAGCAAAGCCCATGGCCTATAAGGGCACTAGCCCCTTCAAGGGATTTACACAGTTCTCACTGTCCATGTTGCATGAAAAGTTTCCACTGGGCAAAATATTATAAATCTAAATTTTATCAAATTGAGGGATGGGGGCTCAATTCCTCATGTGCAGTGCCAACCCCACCCCTGGAGCATGCTGAGACACGAATGAGACTGGGCATGGTGGCATGGACCTATAATTCCAGCACTTGGGAGGTGTATACAGGAGGATCTCTATGAGGCCAACTTGTGTAGTGAGATCTTGTAGATTCTGTACTAAATAGGTAAAAAATAAAGAATGAAATAAATTTTATAAAAATTGCACATATTTGCAGAGAAACAAATCATGTGCCCAAACTGAGGGCCACTGTAACAATAACAAAATAAAGGTCAGTCAATACTACCGTGATTTGGAAACGGTTAAGCCAGTTAAATCCATTCTAAACCAGACGTATCATAGTCTCTCTACTGGAATGAGTGAACAGAAAAAAAAAATTATTTCCCATGTTTCTATCAGCAGATTTCTCAGAGTTCAGAATTGGATTCACTCGCTGCTTCCTGCCTTGATTTGTTGGGGAAGAAAAGGCAAATTTAATTCCTGTTGAAATTTCCAGTCTTGCTCTTAACCCCACATGTGAACCTGGTAGAGACTACTCTTTAAGCAAATAATTTAATTTTTGCCATGGTATTTCAGTTCATAGACATACTTGTAGTGTAAAGTTAAATGCCAAATCTACTAGAATGATGGATACTACCATTCCCTTACTTTAGCCATGAGAGGCAGACAGACATTGTAACACCATTCATTGCACCCCTTGCTGTCAGTCTATGGGGCATAGACCTTTGAAAGAATGGAGATGCTCTCTTAGCTACTTCTACCCTTCAAAAACGTGTGCCGCTAGATAGCACGATGATTAGGATGGACTATAAATAAGGAAAGGCTTAGATAAAATCTAAGCGCTGTACTCCTGCAATTGCACCTTTAATGAAGAAAAATAGTTCTAAAACTGGGTTTATAATGTAGGCCGTTAATACTCTGCAGGCAAAGTTATGTTAATAATGATAGAAGAAAACTGCAATTGGATGTCTCAAGCCTACTTTATTACAACTAGTTTTAAAATTGCTAGGATCTATACTAAGTAGAACTGTTCTAGTCTTTGCTGATAATATTAGATCACATTCTAATCTCACTGGCCTATTGTCATCAGGTAATTATAATACAGGTACTACTATAAATCTGGTTTCCACTTTTGATAAAGCTAGGCAGCCCCATAAATTTGTTCCTCAATTTTTCCTACAAGTGTGTCTATGAACTAAAATACCATGGCAAAGATTAAACTATTTGCTTAAAGAGAAGTCTCTACCAGGTTCACACGTGGAGTTAAGAGCAAGATTAGAAATTACTAAAGTCTAAATCTCAGAAAAAGCAATTTAAAATTATCAAAACACAAACTAGACAAATCCTGATGTCAGGTCTTACTGGTCAGCTCATTCTTACACCTATTCCACAGGAAACGTACAATCTCAGAGGTCTTAGAATTAACCAATCATGGCAAATGAAAATTACTCACATATCCTCTTTTGATAAACCTAAATATGTTCATGCTTCTGTAGATACCTGCTCATATATAAACCGTACTACATGTCATTTGGGCAAACAAATCAATTAGTCATAAAATACTGTGTATCAGCCTTTGCTAATTAAGAATGTCACAAACATTAAAACCTGATATCCCTGCTTATATAAAAAATTTTTTTTTCAGAGGTCTCTTGATAACTGGAAGATAAACTGTATTTCAGGGATCTCCTATAATCCCTAGGGTCAAACAATAATTGAATAAACTTATCTTAAACTGAAATATTGACTAGTAAAATAAAAGTAAAACAGAGTCAAAACTTTGCTACATACATTTTATTTTTTCTGAATCCTGGTTGGTGTGACCTCAAACAGGTGTTTGGAATGTTGTGACATCACTTTTAATTTGGAGCTGAAGTTGAGCTTTTGTTTCCACAGAAATTTGAGAGACATTACAATAATCAGAGTTGTTCCACACACAAAGCCTAACATACCTAGACAACACTTGGAGTTCTTTAGTGAGACCTCAAACTATAAAAAGGTCAGCCAAATACCTCAGAAGATTAAAGAGCTTGCAAGCAGGTGCAGGGTCCAGGGTTAAATCTCTGGTCCTCCCTTGCCAGCCCCACCCCAAAGTGCTCCAAGGTGGCAATTGAGATATGCCTATAACCCCAGGTCTTGGGAGGCTCTAAACAGGCAGATCACTATGAGTCTGATCTGGTAGTGAGACCTTGAACACCCTGTAGACCCTTCCCTGAAAAGTACAAAAAAAGCTGTAAACAAAACAGCACATTGTTCAGTGTCCTAGAAAAACCTTCAGCAGGCCTTTCATGAGTCTTGTTACATAGTTAACTGAAGAGTTTGGTTCAATCACCTGAAAATCTTCTCTTTGTAATGCTGGCTATTATAGCAGCTTTGCTATGTATTACTGTGGTTCAGGGAGAAAAGTACTTGGTCCATATACCGAATCCATCCTTGTTTATACCTCTATACCTCTTGCATGGATGGATAGCCACCTAGAGATTTTCCATTCTTTAGAATATATATATATATATATATATATATATATATATATATATATATATATATATATATATATATATATACAGTGCTTGACCCACAAATTTCAGTGTATCAGTGCATTTACAAGATCAGATTCAGCTTAATATTACTTCTCCCTTTGTATATTTCCCTTTGTGTTTAGCTCATCTGGAGCAAGATGATGTCCATTTCATGTTGACTCTGGATCAGACTTGGAAAGTACAAAAATCTAAAAGACAATTTTCTTTATTAACCTTAAATTCTATTTCCTCAGATTGAATATATCCTTATAAGAGATTTAAAATCAAACCTTTCTCTGTATTCCAGAATCTCAGGCCCCTCATTTTGAAGAAGGTGATTTTTGCCCTTCACAAACTTTCAGAGACCCATACTGTGGACAGGCTATGCACAACTTTACTCCTTTTAGATTGGTTTTCCAGAAGACTTTTTATTGCAAAGGACTGAGATTGGCATGAAATTACATTCCAGGCTCTCCTGACCATATCATGACATCAGAGGCCTTTGTTCGTTGTTACATGGTCAGGTAGAGGGCTCAGTCCTCTCATCTCTACTGACAAAACATATTTTATGGAAACCTGCCCTGCCTTTTCATGCTAGATAACTGCAGACTGGGCATGTATAGTTCATAGGTTGAGGAATAATGTAGTATCACAAGGACATAGATATAAAAGTGGGCATTTGTGTTTAGATTCTCATATACTATAAAAGGAAAGACAGAGTCACAACAGAATACATGTTCACGTGTTAATTTAACCCATTGTGTAATGCCTGAACATCCTTCCAATGACTGCACAGTGATGATCACGGGCAGGATGTCTGAGATTTGACTTCCAGTCAATGTAACAGAGTCATAGTATCATTCACCTACTTCTTTCTTTGTAAGGACCTTAATGAAAAATTTAAGAATTGTACCAAGAAGATGTTTGGGTTAATTATAGCAAGGATAACCCAGTTCAACCTCAGATTGAGAGCTTTTTTTCTGAATTACTATTATCATGGCTAAACTTAGAAACTTTTGGCTCCCCAAAACAACAAATAAGCCTTAGTGTCTTTATTCTTGCCTTGGGTTGCACTGGAAGTGGTAGATTGGAATGCATTCACTAGAATTCTAATAATTTATCCATAAGATTACAAGTATAGGCTTTTTGGATCAAGACGATGACAGGAAGGGTTCTGTAATAAATCAGTATGAGGTTGGCAAGAGGCTTATCAATTTTATTTAGTTTTTCAAAGAACCAGCTTTTTGTTTTGTGGATTCTTTGAACTGTTTTTTTCATCTCAATTGAGTTAATTTCTGCTCTAATCTTTATGATTTCTTCCCGTCTTTGTGCTCTGGGTTTTGTTTGCTCTTCTTTTTCTAGTTGTCGAAGGTGCAACATTAAGGTGC
>PVKA01044998.1:0-15810 GCA_004027165.1 Ctenomys sociabilis
CCTTTTTCCTTTCTTTTTGCTGAATTTTGCCTTATCTTCTTCCTCCATCCACCTGTTCCTCTTTTTCCCTCTGCCTCTCTCTCCCTTCCTTTCTCACAAGATCTGGCTATGTAGCCAGCAGCAGGAATCCTCCCACCTCAGCCTCCCAGGTGCTGAGTTACAAGGCTCACTACCATGCTTGGCCTGAGGTGCCTCTCTCAACCCCTGCAGCCAGAGTTCCCAGAGACTCCATCCTGCAACCCCTTCCCTTTCTCTGGCCAGTGTCACCTCCTCACAACGTTGTACCCTGGCTCTGTGCCAACAGCCCCTGTCTTCCTTTGGGTTTCTCTAACAGCAGCATCTGAGACCAGGATTTGAGTGGAAATGAACATATTGAGGGGTGACCCCAGAAAAACACTAGGAGGGAGACAGAGAAGGGAAGGAAGGAGGCTACAAAAGCCTGTGGTACCAGCAAGGTACCTAGGCCCCAGGTTCTATCCGACAGGAACCCTGGCTACCAACACAACACATTCATCTCAGAGCAGTGAATGAGAGCAGAAACCTCTGGCCAGTGCGGGATGAGAGAGGCAACAGCAGCTGTCTCTGTGTTGCTCTCAATCTTAGGAGGGAAGCTTTTTGTTTTAGCATTAAGTCAGAGGTTTTTCGTATGTGCTCTTTTTAAGGTTCACAAAGGCCCCTTCTGTTCTTGTTTTATTCAGTGTATCCTGAAATTGTGGTGGATTTTATCCAATGGGATTTTTGTTGTTGTTATTTGCTGAAATGATTTTGTGTGCTTTTTCCTTTAGTCTTTCAGTATGGTGTTAGGTTGATTGATTTTGTGTACTGAATCAGGAGGGCATTCTTGAATAACACTAGAAAATCTCATTTATATGCTGCTGGATTGGATTTTTGCTATTTTGTAGAGGATGTTTGGCATTTATTTTAATAATGGATATTTTTCTGTAATTTTTTCTCTAATTTATCTTTTTGACATCAGAGTTAAGACTGGATTCCCAGTGTGGTGGTGCAGGCCTGTAATCCCAGCACTCAGGAGGTTGAGGCACGAGGATTGTTGTGAGTTTGAGACCAGCCTGAGCTACAAAGTGAGCTTAAGGCCAGCCTGAACTGCACAGTGGGACCCTATCTCAAAAAAGACAAAAAAAAAAAAAAAAGACTGGATTCCCAGAGTGAGGAGGCAATGTGACCCCTTCTCTTACATTTTAGGTAAGTCTGACTAAGGACAGGTATGAAATCTTTAAATCTTTGGTCCTACTCACTCTCTTGGTGATTTGCCCCATCAACTGAAGAATGGATTACAAAAAGATGTGGTTTTTGTGTGCAGCAGAGTGCTACTCAGCTACAAAGAATAAGCTTGAGACATTTATAAGTATGTGGATACAACTTAAGCCCATATTCATAAGTGAAATAAATCTCTCTTGCATGGGTAAATATCATATTGTCTCCCTAATATAAGAAGCTAGACAAATAATACACAAAAGGTACAACAGATATTTTGAAATGGGAATAAAATGCTCAAAAAGAACAAGAAACTTGGGTAGGGTAAAGGAGAAAAGGAAGGGGGAAAAACTATATATATATATATATACATGTATAGATAGATAGATACATAGATAGATAGATAGATATTCAAGCTTTTTATACTTCTAATAGGTATTAGTTAATTGAAATGAAAAATTTATACCTATATTCTCTGATCAATTTTCATACTTATACCTTGTAATATGAGCAGCTACTTTGAAGATAACAACATGCAACATACCACCCATTGTTACTGTCCTACAGTCTTGTATTGAAAATTCATATCATTATTTTTATTGTTTATTTTGATTTCTTAAAAACTAAAAACATTGTTGTTGTTGTTGTTGTTTGACAAAGGGGATTAAAATCGAGACCTTTGCACTGAGCTACATCACTACTCCATTTTTATCTTTCATTTTAATCAGGGTCTTATAATTTGCCAATTGTTTGTGCTGGGCTGGAATTTGCAATCCTCCTGCCTCATTTTCCCAGACTGAGAAGATTATAGTTGTGCATGACCACACCAGATTGACATTTTTTTGTGAAGAATACAAAATGGTTTTTAAAAAATGAACACCATTAGAAACAATACAAAATTTCATTAAACAATGTAATAGAATTCGACAATGGTCATTGCATTGTGTGCTCCAATTCAAATCAGTTGTTAGAGGAAGCAATCTTCCCATAATCATTCCTGGGGGCAAGTATTATACTGATACCAAAAGCAAGGAAAGACACAAACAAAAAAGAGAACTACAGGCCAATCTCCCTCAAGAACATAGATCTAAAAATCCTCAATAAAATCCTAGCTAATACAATATTGCAAATCATCAAGAACATTATACATGACCAGAAGATTATACATTATATATGACAGGTAGGATTCATCCCAGGGATGCAAGGATGGTTCAATATTCAAAAATCTATAATACACTATATCAATAGAGGAAAATCTAAAAAGCACATAATCATCTCGATTGTTGCAAAAAAAGGCTTTTGACAAAGTCCAACACTCATTAATGTCCAAAGTCCTACAGAAAACTGGAATAGGTGGCCTCTACTTCAATCTGATAAAAGCTGTCTATGACAACCCAATGACTAGCAAATTCTACACTTGATCTTAGCCAAAAAACCAAGAAGCACTCAAAATTCTAAATGGGGAAACTGAAATCTTGTACTCTTAGATGTGGGATAAGGCAAAGATGTCCTCTGTCACCACTCCTATTAATATAGTTCTGTAATTATTAGCTAGATCCATGACACTAATGAGAGAAGTAAAAGGAATAAGAATAGGTGAAGAAGAAATTAAACTAACATTACTTGCACAAGACATAAAATTTTACATGGAAGACCCAAAAAACTTCATCAAGAAGCTACTAGATTTGATACACAAATTCAGTAGCATAGTAGGATACAAAGTCAATACCCAAAATTCAATAGCATTCCTCTGCACAAATAACAAATACACTGACAGGAAAATTAGAGAAGAAATGCCTTTTATAATAGCCCCAAAGAAAATGAAATACTTAGAAATTAATCTGACTAAAGAAGTCAAATTTCTACTCAATGAAAATTACAGTACTCTGAAAAAAAGGAGATCTTGGAAGATTTCAGAAAATGGAAAGATATTCTCTGCTCCTGAATAGAAAAAACCAACATTGTGAAGATGGCCATACTTCCTAAACTGTTATACAGGTTTGATACAATAACTACAAATTATCAACAACATACAGCACAGACCTACAGAAATCATTCCTAAAATTTATTTGGAACCAGAAAAGGCATAGATACCAAAGGCAATCCTGGGCAACAAAGACAAGGCAGGAGATATTACAATTCCTGACTTAAAATTATACTGCAAAGTTACCATGATAAAATAAGCATGGTATTGGCAACAAGATAGACCTGAGGATCAATGGAATACATTAGTAGAGGCAGAATCCTCTATGAACACACCCATCCATCTTATCTTCAACAAAGGGGCCAAACATCCTCACTGGAAGAAAGATAACCTCTTTAACAAATGGTGCTCTAAAAACAGGCTCTCAACAGGCCAAAACCTAAACTTATTTAATCTATCACCATGTACTAATCTAAAGTCAAAATGGATGAAAGATCTAAACATAAAACTAGAAAAACTAAATCTCTTAGAAGACAAAATAGGAGGAACTCTTGAAGACATAGGGCAGGCAAAGAGTTCATGAACAAAAATCTAATCACACGGGTAATACTTCAAAGTATTGACAAATGGGACCTCCTCTTATTGAGAAGATTTGTATGTCAAAAGAAATTATCAATAATGTGAAAAGACAACCCACAAATTTAGAAAAAAATCTTAACAAATAAGCACTCAGGAAAAGGTCTGCTCTCCAGAATTTATAAAGAACTAAAAAAAACATTAGGGCCCCAAAATTAAAAGACCCAATCCAAAAATGGGCATCTGAGATGAACACACACTTGTCACACTACAAAATAATAGAAACAGATAAATATATGAAAAAATGCTCCATATCACTAGCCATCCATCAAATGCAAATTAAAAAAACACTGAGATACCATCTCACCCCAGAAAGATGGCTATCATAAAAAAAAATCAACCAACAACAAATATTGGAGAGGATGTGGGGCAAGGGAGCTCTTCTCCACTGCTGGTGGGAATATAGATTGGTGCAACCATTATAGAAATCAGTGTGAAGACTCCTTAAAAAGCTAGGACTGGAAATTCCATTCAAACCAGATATATCCCTACTGGGAATTTTCCCAGAGGAATGGAAAACATCATAGCATAGTGATGTATGTGCATCTAGGTGTATACCAGCACAATTTGTGATAGCCAAAACTTGGAAGCAACCAAAATATCCATCACCTGAGGGATGGATGAAAAAGATGTGTTTTTATTCAATGGAGTATTGTTCAGCTATAAAGAATGATGAACTCAAAGCCTCCATATATAAGTGGATACTACTTGAAGATATACTCACAAGTGAAAGTAACCATACCCACATGTGTAAACATCATATAGTCTCACCAGTGTAAGAACTGAAAAGAAGATATAAAAATAGAAAGGTATAACACAATTCAAAGGAAAGTGAGAACTTAAGAATTAAAAAGCAAGGGGCTGGCAAGATGGCTCAGTGGAATAAGCGCTCCCTGGCAAGAGCAAGGACCTGAGTTCAATCCCCGGTTCTGGAAAAAAAATAATTAAATAACAAAGAGAGGACAATGATTAAAGCTAGGAAACATGACAGGAAACATGACAAAGCCATACATTTTTTTTTTGGTGGAACCGGGGATTGAACTCAGGCCCTTGCACTTGCCAGGCAAGTGCTTATTCTACTGAGCTATCTCACCAGTTAAAGCCATACATTTATATGCACAAAAGTAATAAGGCAATGATTCTGAGTATCTTCAACAGATTTTGAAACTAGCAGTTAATTTGCAGGATTCTCACCCTGAATAACTATATAGGATGATGATACCTGTGAATGAAGCAACTGTACTGAAGATAGCAATGTGTAAATAATAGGGTCATGCTTGGAATGCCTGTCACTCCGGTCTTCTGAATACATGCTGCTTTCCATGTCACATCAATTACTTCTATATTGCCTCTCAAGCAAATGTTTGTTTTTTTTTTAAAAAAAAAAAAGGTAATAAATGAAAGCAAAAGACAAGAAAAATATATCATAGGACTGTCCTGCTATAATGCTGTATATGGTTAGATTTCTAAATTTCTGTATAAAAATATGTAATTGTTTATTACTATTTTTTAAATAAATTTTCTTTTTTTCTTCACATTCTATAGGGATTTAAAACTTAACGTATCAATACTTGATGGAAATACGTGTTCCATGTTATGTCTAAGATGTTTGATATTCATACAGATAGTGAGGTTAAGCTCACCTACCTATGTTATGGGTTAAGAATATAATCAATCTTCACTTTTGGAGGTTTAAAAACTTGTTTGCAGACGAAAAATACAGAAAAAGAAGCACTGCAAGGACAGCCAACATTTTGGCCTTAGCCTTTCAAGGTGAGTTAGGACTCAGGACATAGCTGAACCTCTACTGTAACATCCTGTAACTCAATGATGTCCCAAATTCACTGATCAAGGAGATTATGGAGCCACAGAGGAAAGTGCTTGGCGATGTAGAGTGTACCTAAGGAGAGTCACATGGACAGAAAACATTCTCTCAGGCTTTCCCAGGGAGCAAATTGGTCAGGCAACGGCCATGACTCATCCACGTGGCTGACACTGACAAAGGATCTGCAAACTGCGGTATACGGTTTCAGGGTAAGTCCTGAGGGGATTTGACTGACCTTGTCAGATACAAAAGTTACATTTCTTGTTATACAAGTCTGGTTTTATCTTGATCTTAACCATCCAGCTGAAAAGTATAAAAATGAAGCATAAAAGTACAGCCCTATTAACATGCTGAGCTGTAAAAGGCTCAAGTCAACAACTTCTGACATTGCCAGTCCTATGGATAAGCCACTACTATTATGGACTACTGGACTATATTGGATTATTTTGCTAAATTCACACACATACAATATTTAAATGGCAATGAAATACCCATCTCTGACAAAACTAAAAAAAAAAAAGGGACTATAAATGAAAGACCATTTTGTATCTGTATATAGAAAATAGGATAGATATTCAGCTATTTTCTCTTAATTCACTGAGAAAAAAGATTTGTAGTGATAGAGTTTGGACAGGATATCATGTCTGCATCTTGTACTATGAATAAGCATTACGAAGACAACAATATGCAATGTATTAATTATTGTAACTGTCCTACTGAACTCTTTTGAAACTGTCTCATTGCTAATTGTTTCTCAATAAAATTAATGGAAAAAAAATACAGATCAGTGTCCCCTGCACTAATCTTAACTAGTCTTTCTCAGCTCTTCTGGAAACAAACACCTTCAGTTACTCTTTGATCTTCAGATTAACTCGAGGTCACGAAGTTAATGTGGCTCATTTTTAAACTTTGCATTAGCTTTTCTGAGTTTCACGCATAGTTGCTCATTATTCTTGTGAAAGATACTACAGTGTTCGATTCTTAAGAATAGTATTTTTTGTTAGTGTTTCTCTTCCCAAAGAGCTGCTCCTCTGTTGTGCCATTGGGTAGAGGACTCATACAATGGATTAAGATTACAAATCATCTCAGGATGACATTGTCTTATATCAAAGAAAGATATTTGCTTGTTCACATCACTCTTATCTTCATTTATGTGCATTTACTTACTGCTTACAGACTGCTTAAAAACTAGGAATTGCAGGAGCTTTATTAAAGAGCTTTTGTCTTCTACACACAGGATTCACCTTGAGCAGAATGAGGTCAACATACTTAAATAAATTTTAAAAGATGAAAATGGAACAGCCCATCTTCAATGGCTTGTTGCTGGGTATAACTGAAGTTTTAATGCATTGTGAAGTGAGTCTAGAGCCAGAAGTTTGGAAATTTTTTCCAATTGTGAGAAAATTCACATTGAAAGTTGGAAATATGACCTCATAGAAGAAATGAGTTTTAAACCTGGCTTATTCTTGCCTGTACATTTGCAAAAAAAAAAAAAATGTTATGAGAATTAAATAAACTTGAAAGTTTTGAAACAAGTGAAAAAATTGGACAAAAATGTTAAGAAAGTTTATGGGATTTTTGTTTTTTGTTGACTTTTTTTATTTTGTTTTGTTTTTTGTATTTTAGGAAAGGGACTACAGGGTGTTCAGGGTCTTATTACTAGATCGGACTCTTTATGATCCGCCTGTTTACAGGTTCCCAAGAGCTGAAATTACAGGCAAGCATCACCAATCCCAGTCTCAATGGCCATCTCAGGGTGCCCCAGGGGTGGGGAAATTTTGTGGTCTTTAACAGACATTATTTCAAGCAGTAGGAAAGGCTGATTTCCCCTGACTTCTGGTGTCTTGAGAACATAAAATGAGCATTTCATTCCCTTTCTTCTCAAACAAAGGTCCCTCAGAGAAATCAGATACTGAGAGGTTGAAGTAGGGATAACAAAGTTGCCTAATCATCAGAGGTATGACTCTTAAATAGATCCTCCAATGTTGTCCCTCAGATGCACAGTCTTGGTCTGGACAGAACATGTTGGCTACTTCTCGAATCTTAAGCCTGGCTAGTGGAGTCTTGCTTCATGTCTTTCTGTTGTCTTTTGAGAAACAGATCATTGGATTTCATAATCAAACACCAGAGAGAGATCTAGGCCTCCATACAGAAACCCTATCACAGACCCCATCCAGGTGAGTCTGAGACCTTAACAGTTTCTTCAGGAAAAGGTTCATGGGAAGAAGCTGACAAAATTGACTTGTTATGTGAGAACCAGGCCACCCTCACTCAGTCTTGGCAAATGATCTTGTTGGCTTTCTTCCTTAACTAATTAATTTTTATCAATTTTATTGAGAAAAAAATAGCAATGACAGTTTCAAAACCAGATTTTTTCAATAATTTAATACATTACATATTGTTGTCTTTGTTGTGGTTATTCAGAGTACAAAATGCAGACATGATATCCTGTCTGAACATTATTACTGCAAATCATTCTTTTTTTTTCCAGAGCTAGGGACTGAACTCAGGCCCTTGCGCTTGCTAGAGAAGCGCTTATTCTACTGAGCTATCTCCCCAGCCAAGTACAAATCTTTCTTCTCATTGAGTTTAAGAGAAAGTAGCAGTATATCTAGCCTATTTTGTATATACAAATATGAAATGGTCCTTCATTTGTATCCCCTTTTTTGTTTAGTTTTGTCATGGCATGGGTATTCCATTGCCATTTAAACATTGTAGGTGCCTGAATTCAGCAAAATAATCCAATATATTCCAGTAGTCCATAATAGTAGTGGGTTGTCCATAGGACCTGCAATGTCAGAAGTTGTTGACTTGAGCCTTTTACAGCTCAGCATATTAATAGGGCTTTACTTTTTACACTTCATTTTTATACTTTTCAGCTGGATGGTTAAAACCAAGATAAAGCAAGACCTATATAACAAGAAATGTAATTTTTGTATCTGTCAATGTACCTCATGTCCCCTCAGGACTTACCCTGAAACCCTGTACCACAGTTTGCATATCACTGACTATTTAATTGATAGTCATTTAAAGTATTATAAAAGAAACTATGATTTAGAATGCAATGCATGAATCATATTTTACAACTTATAATTGAAATGGACAATTAATTAAATAGGACAGAATAAAGTAATTGTATACAGTATTTTCAATAAAGTTAAAACCTATCCAGGCAATTTTACAGTTCCAGTGTGAGGAAACTGAATATTAAGAATGAAGGTAGGTGATGTAAAGTCATGATATTTTCTTAAATTTCATTCTGTTTCTAATTTTTTTACAACTCTCAGATTAACCAATTGCTTACAAATATCATCTTACAACAATAGTTGATGAGACAAACATTTCACATTAACTTATACCATGCTGGATATGAACAAAATATAATGTGTTTGATAATGATAAATCTTCAAATTTTTATGTCCAATTTTTCTACTGCAAGAAAGACTAAATACATTTTTGATATTTTGAGCCTTCTTTCTCCTCTGGAATTGAGAATTGTTTGTGCAGGTTCTTTGCATTTGTTGGAACTATATTAATTTGTTATCTAATTCTTTCAAAGGAAAAATGTAGTAATAAGTTTTGTGTTTTCTATTTGGATATTTGATACATGTGTAGCTATAGTGAGGTGTAAAAAGACAAACTTCCTTGCTGAAGTATAAATCTGTCATATTGCAAATGGACATCATTTATTGCTTTTTAAATTTAAAGCATTCTCTGCATGATTTGTAATAACTAATCATACTCTATACTTTTTTTTTGACATCTCATTTCAAATCTGTTTTTCCCTACTAATGCCTTTTGGATCAGTTGTATTTTTATGAATGTCAATAATCTTATGTCTTTTGTGGAACATAATGAAGTCCATTGTAGATTCATTAGACTTATGGTGATTCCTTTTCCATACAATTGGTATAAATAATCAGTGATACAGGGTATTGTGAACACATATTCCCATAATTTGCCTGCCACTCATATGTGGAAAAACACGTAAAGGGGGCTACTGATGAATTTTAATCATGACTTCATTATCATTGCTATTATGTCCACTGAGAGCAAGTTCGGATCCACTTGTATTTGGATAAGGAGAAATTACATTTTATATTTCCTTTTGTTTACGTCTCCTAAAATGTGTCTGTTTCCACTATTTTCTTTCTAGATCCTAGATCCTTATCAAAGAAGTCTTGAATTACATTCTGTGTTGATGTAATTATTCTACTGTTATCTTAGATTTATTATTCAGAAATTATTTAAGATTTTCATTTAATCTATGTGCTCTGAATTCATTTATTAATGTAATTATTAATTTTTGGTAAAAAGCAAAAGATTTATACGATCTGAGGAGAAACTAGAGTATATAATTATTAATTTTTATTCAAACCATTTATTTCCTAAACTTTTATATTTTCTAAAATTTTGTCATTTTTGTGAAAAAAAATTGTACAAATAGCTAAGGTAAATTCAGCTTGAATTTACAGCTTAGTAGCAAAAGTAGAAAAACAGAGAAACAAATGTACTTATGTTAGTGTCCACAGGGGTAAATCCTGTAAAGGAAGATTATAAAGATTCTTTGCCGGTCTGGGAAGATAGCTCAGCAGTCTGAGTGTCTGCCTGGCAAGCTCAAGCACCTGGGTTTGACCCACGTGTGGGCACTGCTCAGAGCCAGCCAGCAAAACTGGACGTGGTGGGACATACTTATAATCCCAGAGCTGAGGAAGTGGAGATGGGAGGATCACTATGAGTCCAAGCCGCTTAGCGAGACCCTGTACCAAATAAAGAAATAATAAATAAATGATTTTTAAAGTTTTAAATATTCTTAACATTTGCTGGCTGTCATGATGTCTCACAGAATGAACATACCTGCAATCAGTGGTAACTGCGCACATATTCCCAATTGAGAATAATCTTTCAACTGTACTATTGAATTCAATTTTCTAGTATATTTTTGAGAAATTTTGTAAATATGTTTATCAAGATTATTTCCTTGTGGATTCTGGATTTTTCTCATAATATAACTGCCTTAACTCTGATGAGTAAGTGAAGTAAGGTAAAATGCCCCTTGATCTTGGTACACCTTTGAAATCAAAATATGCATGGTTCTACTTATATATATATAAAATACTCAAACTCATAGATGCATAGGAAAGAATGTTTCTGTCAGGAAAGTAAACTAGGGAAATATATGGATTGTTTTTAAAATGATTTTTAAATGTTAGAGTTATTTAAAATGAATTTGTACAAATACTGTAGAACATATTGCCTAGTACTAATAATATATTACATGTGATAAGGACTCCAATATGGACAAATATGATGCTTCATTTTCTTACAATGAAAAGGCATTCATTTATATACAAAAGCTTTGAATTTATCCTTTTTAGTAGGATGCAACTAGAGAGTTTATAGGTAAGAGAAATAAATCAGGTCCACTTGTGTAAATATCATATTATCTCGCTAGTGTGAGAACCTGAAAGAGTAGTTACATTCTGAAAGGTACGATAGATACTATGAAGGAGAGAGGATTTGTTTGAAGGGAAGAAAATACTGAGATGAGGAAAAGGACAAATGAAAGAAGGGGGAAGTGGGAAAGAGATTCATGCATATACATGCAGATAATTTTATGCAAATATACTTCCAGTTTCTGCTGGTCATTTGAAAGGAGCAGTTAATGCTTAATTTTTTTCGTTTTATTTTTACCTTTTTTCTTTTGAATTTCTTACAACTATTTTTTTTTTCTTTAAGCCAATCTTGTGTGTTTGCATCTGGTATTCTGAGCAACTAATTTGAAGATAACCCCATGCAACACAGCAACCATTATTGAATTCACACTACTTTGTTTAGTGAAATTTTGTATCATTTGTAATGCTGGTTTTTTCTATCACTATTTTGTTTTTTTTTTTTTAAAGGCAGAAACACTCTAGGAGGTGATGGCTATATCTGTAATATTGTGTGTTTTCATTCTCTAGCTATACACCAGACATTCTCCTCGCTTTATATTATGGGATTATACTCCAATAAATCTGGATAAAACAAATGTAAAAGAGACAACATGGAAACAAAGGAAATGTAGAATTTTCAAAATTTTAACCTTTGAGCAGCTTTAGCATCCAGCCACCTTTCTCAGCATTCTCAAGCATGATTACTCTCATCTCCTTCTTGCTATTCTGGTAGCCACATGCACATCCTTAGAATTTTTATAAATGAAGGAAATGATTTCGTCAGATGATCTTCACTGTGTATTCACCTCACCAGCTACATAAATCTGTAGATTTGCTCAGAGCTCAGTTCAACCCACTTCCTTGAAGTCCCCATTGAAATATATCTTGTACACCTGTAATTTCTGGAGACTCCCAAAAGATACAAACTCTATCAGTTCTCTATGTTATATGCCCATATTTTCCTCAGATGTATTACTAATTTAAGATATGACATAAAATTTTAGCTTTTAGGCACGTGGAATTGTACACATTTATGGAATGTTGTGTAATATTTGTAAATATATGTATACTGCATGGTGTTAACACTGTTAAAAAAAACAGGTGAGACCTTACTCTTTCCTCAAATATTTATTAAAATATCAGTTCCACATAGTGGATATACCCAAAGTCTTTTTCAGGGTCCTTTATTGTACTTATTTTGCTGATAATCTAGGGATCAAATCTAGGACCCCATGGGCAGCCAGATAGCTCAGGGAACTAAAGTGCCTGTAGGCAGGTCATGGGATCATGGCTTGATCCCCGGTGTGCCACAGTGCTTGGGGGGCTGAAAATAGGAAGCTCACTCTAAGTTCAATCTCTACAGAGTGAGACTCTGTAGATCCTGTACTAAAATATATTAAAATAAAATAAAACCAGGACCCCACACATATCGGGCAAGTGCTTACTCACAAAGTTACTGTTATTTAATCTTCTTTATCAACGATTGATTGTATGAACTTTTACATTTAAGTAATATGTGTTTGAAACTCAGTTTACATCAGTCATGATCATGAAACAAACGTTAAGTGAAGTCACAGAGTACATATTATGTTGAGTATAAAGTAGAAAGAACAAAAGAAATTCCTAATCGTAGATGGTACAGGGATGACAAGAAGATCAGATAAAAAAGTTTAGCAATGTTAATTTTCTTTTTATAGCATATGGAATCTCAAAATAACACAAGAGTTTCAGTTCTTCTTCTGGGATTTTCAGAGAATCTAGAACTGCAGGCCCTGATATTCGGACTTTTCCTCTCCATGTACCTGACCACTGTGCTTGGGAACTTGCTCATCATCCTAGCCATATCTTCAGACTCCCACTTGAACACACCAATGTACTTCTTCCTCTCTAACCTATCATTTGTGGATATTTGTTTTACATCAACCACTATGCCAAAGATGCTGGCAAATATCCAGAAAAAGTGCAAGGCTATAACCTATGAAGGTTGCATTACTCAAACTTTTTTTTTTACATTGTTTGTGGGGTTGGAAAACTTTCTTCTGGCTGTGATGGCATATGACCGGTTTGTGGCCATCTGTCAGCCTCTGCACTACACAGTCATCATGAGGTCCCGACTCTGTACATTACTGGTTTTGATGTCCTGGATCATGAATGCCCTGAATTCCTTGTTACAAAGCTTAATGGTTCTGAAGCTGTCCTTCTGCACAGACTTGGAAATCCCACACTTTTTCTGTGAACCCAATCAATTAGTATATCTTGCCTGTTCTGATACATATCTTAACTATATGGAGCTTGATTTGGTAGGTGGGCTGCTGGGTGGTGGAACCCTTGTTGGTATCCTATACTCTTACTCTAAAATTGCTTCCAACATATGTGCAATCTCTTCAGTGCAGGGGAGATATAAAGCATTTTCTACCTGTGCATCTCACCTATCAATTGTCACCTTATTTTATTGTTCACTATTAGGTGTGTACTTCAGTTCTGCTGTCACTGAGAACTCACACTCAAGTGCAATGGCCTCAGTGCTTTATACTGTGATCACCCCAATGCTGAACCCTTTTATCTATAGTCTGAGAAATAAAGACATAAAGAGGGCTCTGAAAAATCTCTTTGACAGAGAATTACATAAGCATTTGTTCTCCCAGGACTAATGGGAGAACAAACTGTGTCATTGTCTTAATGACACAGTTTTATGCCTCGGTACAAATATTACAATATCTTTATCACATTGTGGAAATAATACTTTGTCCTTCTTTTCATTCAAATTCAGCTTGGTGTTCATAGTGCCTACATTACATTTGTCATTAGCAAAATGTATCATCAGTCACAAATTTCTAGGGAAAGTCTACATGAAAATACGTCTTTGAAGTCATTGAGTAAATTGACCTCCGAATTCTTATTATGGAAAAATAGCTACATTATATATGGGGTTAATTTAAATTATTTTTCATATTTTAAGTATAGTCATTGACATGTGGTAGACTGCTGTCCATGTGTAAAGTCCTTACTCATTTAATATTGATTAGAAGGTTTTATGTTTATGATTGAATTATCCTTGTTTATCTTGACATTTTCAAAAACTGACTAACAATATCAATCCTTGTACTGTTCTACATGGAATATTCTCAATTTTCTGATCTTTTTATAACCATTAGAAGGGAATGGAATGAGCAATGTTAATATTTTCCATTATGAGTGCCAGTCAAATAGCTCAGCGGATTAAAGCACCTGTTTAGGGAGGGGCAGGTGCCAGGGGTTTTATCCCTAGCCTGCTGTGCCAGCCCCACCCCTGGGGTGCACTGAGTTGGTGATTGAGACTGGGTGCTGTGGAGTGTGCCTATAATCCCAGCTCTTGGGAGACTGTAAACAGGACATCACTATGAGTCTGATCTAGTAGTGAGACCCTGAACACCCTGTAGACCCTTCCCTAAAAAAAATACAAAATATGTTTTTTCCATTTTGTTTGTCCTTCTTGCTCAAGAATCATTTATATTTTTATCATCATTGCAAATTACAAAAAGCATGTGTCTCAGTGTGAAAGTTTCTACTTCATTTGACCATTAATTATTACTATCATAAATCTTGTCTAAAGGCACCTTACCATCAGCTCCAGGAGACTGGCCTAACTAACATAGCTTTCCATTTGAGCCTTTGCAGTTCCATCTCTGACCTCAAATGAGTTACCTGAGTACTATAAGCTCTTATTTTGTCACAAAAGTACGTAGGAAAATTCAAAGATATGACAGTTATAAAATGGCTCAACGTTATAAACAAATGCTAAATATATTTTAAAATTTGATTTCAGAAGTTTACTGATATGCAATGGCTTTATACATTAAATGGCTTTAGGGAAATATTTCAACATATGTAAATAGATCATAGTGAATAAAAAGAAGGAAGTTAATGTTCATCTCCATTATTTCTTTATGTGTGTATAATGTGAGTGCCTCTCTTCTAGGTATTCCTAAAATACTCTATGGATGGTCCACTGTCAAATGCTGTGCTGTTTATTGATGATCTGAAAGGAAGTTCCCTTTCACCATTAACAACTGCTATTTCCCAAGACTCAGATGTCTATTCTCTGGTCCCGAGAAATATATGTGGTCTTAAAATGGACTTGTTACCTTTTGAATAAGGGATAAAAGTTACTGTTATCTGTAAAATATTTTCTAAGTTTCAGGTAATTTCTTCCTTGGTTTGAAATATTAGGTCACAGGTAGGATGGAGTTTGTAGAAATTCGTGTTTATACATGGGATCTAATATCCATAAATAAGACTTTCTGTTATACTGCAAGTTAAAAAAGATTCAGTGTAGTTGGTGACAACTGAGGAGAGGAGAATCACTATAGGAATAAATATAGAGGTTTCTTAACAAGCTAAAAGTAGCCATAGCATTTAATCCAACTGTACCAATTTTATTGCCATTTTCTGAAAAATTTCAGCATAGTACAAAGATACCAGCATATAAATATTTATTGTCACAATTCACAATGTCTAAGCTGTAGAAAAAGATGAGGTGCCCATCAATTGTTGAATTCTTAAAGAATAGAATATTCTAAGGGCCACCCAAAACGCTCAGTGGATTAAAGTTAGGGATTCAATCCCCGGGTCTGCCCTGCTGGTCCTGCCCCCAGGGTGCACTGAGATGGCAATTGGAACTGGGCATGGTGGTGCATGCCTGTAAACCCAGCTCTTGGGAGGATGTAAACAGGTGGATCACTATGACTCCAATCTAATAGTGAGACCCTGAACACTCTGTAGACCCTTCCCTAAAA
>PVKA01044999.1:0-15809 GCA_004027165.1 Ctenomys sociabilis
TAGAAATCCCATTCAAGCCAGCTATCCCTCTACTGGGAATTTTCCCAAAGGATTTGGATACACTGTATCATAGAGATATATGTATACCTATGTTTATAGCAGCACAATGTGTGATAGCAAAATCTTGGAAACAACCAAGATGTCCATCACATGAAGAATGGTTGAAAAAGATGTGGTATTTCTATATAATGGAGTATTATCCCAGGTTTATTGTTTGAGTGTGTTTCTGTGGTAGAGTTCTGTTTGCATTTTCATTCACAAAGGAATTTACTTCTGGTGTTATAATGCGGATCTTATAAGCAAGTAAACAGTTGATTTGAAAATGTTGACATTTATTCTACATACTCATAATATATAAAAATTTTAATATTTTATTGTATCAACATTTTATTTTCCTCTTAAGCATACACTGTTTAATATAATAACACTGATAAAATTAAAATTAAAATTCATCAATAGAAATACTCCTAAAAAGTAAATGTGGGTGTTACATAATGCACCATTAAAAAAAAATTTACTGTGTTAATGGCAGCCTTAAACATAATTAATGACCAAATAAACTTAACAGACAGATGGAGAACTTTTACCCAACAGTAGAAAAATGCCAACCTAAAGAGTACAAAAACACTTCCCTAGGAACAGATTCAGAGAAACCAGCATTATACAAAGTATCTTTTCTAACCACAATTGAATGAAACTTGCAATCAACATTAAGAAAATGAACAACGACATTGGGAATAAGCAAAAATGAAAACATACAGTACCAAAAGTATGGATTATAGCTAAAGCAACAATGGAAGGACAGCAAAATAATAAGAGAAAATGGTGGTATAGCAAAAAAAAAAAAAAAAAAAAAAAAAAAAAAAAAAAAAAAAAAAAAAAAAAAAAAAAAAAAAAAAAAAAAAAAAAAAAAAAAAAAAAAAAAAAAAAAAAAAAAAAAAAAAAAAAAAAAAAAAAAAAAAAAAAAAAAAAAAAAAAAAAAAAAAAAAAAAAAAAAAAAAAAAAAAAAAAAAAAAAAAAAAACTTCACTAAAGAAGACATCTCAAATAAACAGCCTAACTTTACACCTAAAAAAGCTAAAGAAAAGAACAGATTAAAAGAACTAGAAGATAACAAACCAAACCCAAATTTAACTGAAAGAACTGATAAAGATTAAAGCATAAATATATTCATTAGAGAATAAAAAAAATCAACAAATAGTGATCAAAAACTAATAATTTAAAAGCTATACCAACTGGCTTTACTGTTCAGAGAAGAAATATAATCAATTCTTTTCAAAACAAAAGAAATACAAAATAGTTCCAGACTTATTATGTGAGACTAGCATCACACTGATAACAAAATCAGACAAAGGTTGTATAAGAAAACTACCAGCCATAATTTTCATTATAATGAAAAAAACCCTTGGTAAAAATACAACCAAGCTGACTATAACAACACATCAAGAAGATTACACACTATTAAGTGGAAATTAGACCTATGATACAAAATTTATTTTTAAACATGCCCCAAAATGTGATACCCTACATACAGAATGAGACAATATGATCACTCCAATAGATGCAAAAAAAACGAAAACCATAATGATAAAGTTCAACGTGTTTTCTTAATTTCAGTAAGTTTTAGTAAAATAGTTACACAAGGAAGTTCCCTCATTATACTGAAGGCCTTTGAAGAAAAGTTCACAAGTAGGGCAGAACAGAGAGAACCTGACAGTCTAAGCACCTACCTGGCAAGTGCAAGGACCTGGGTGCAATCCCTGGTAGTGCATGCCCTGCTGAGCCAGCCAATGAAATAAAGTATGGTAAAGCATGCCTATAACCCTAGTATTGGGGATGCTGCACCAAATGAATGAATGAAAAAAGAAAAGTTCACAAGTGTTATGCTCTGTGTCTAGTTGTTACCCCAAAGCCTCATACAATCGTGGGTTTGTGATTAACTCATGATCCTGTGGGAATATGGGTATGAGTACTATACTCAATCTGAGGGGTATAGACTGAGTGCAACTTAAGGGAATCTGACTTGCTCTCTGTAGCCATTGTTGCACCTACCGCTCCCATTTGCTCTTGTTATTTTGCTGTTTTCCACCACCATGAACTACTGTCCTCTTCCATGTGCCAGTCTGCCTTGGAGCCAGCTGAGTATGGACTGAAACCTCCACTAACTGTGTGCTAAATAAACCTTTCCTTCCCTAATTTTGAGTGTCAGGTATTTGTCCCAGCCACAAAAGAAGAGTAACTGAGACAACAAAGAATGTCAAAATCAATACAGGAAGACCATGTATTTCTTTTGAGAGCTGGTACAAGGCAAAGATGGTTGCTTTTGCTGTTTCTGTTCAACACAATGCTGGAAATACTAACAATAACAATCAGACAAGAAAAAAAAAAAAAATGTACCAAATTGGACTGCAGAGATAGTTCAGCAGTCTAAGCATTTGCGTAGGCAATTGCAGTGAACTTGGTTCAATCCTGGTATCACATGCCATGCTGGCTCTGGGCTGGGCACACGGAGCCAGCCACCAAGACCTGCTGTGTTGACTTACACCTAGAATCCCAGTGCTGGGAGTCTGATAGAAGAGGATCTGAGCTGAAAGTGAGACTTTGTACCAAATATATTGAAAAAAAAAAATCACTCAACTATAAAAGGTGGTAAAAATCATCCCTATTTTCAGATAACATGCTCCTGAGCATAAAAAAAATCTAAAAACTCCACAAAAATAAGTGTTACAATGATCTACCGGAAAACAAATAAAAAAAACTATCTCATTTATAATATGAAAAAGAATAAAATAGGAATAAATTTAATGAAGGAACTGAAAAGATCTGTACACTGAAAACTATGAAACACTGATAGAAGAAATTAAGGTATATTTAAATGATAAGATAGCATTTGTTCATAAATTGGGATAAACAATGGACACAGACTACTCACGATAGCATAAATCAGAATGCTATCATAAGGACAAGATATAACATGTGTCAGAAAGTGTATGAAGAAAACGAACCCCTGGACATTAATGGTGGGAATGAAAATTGAGACAACCATTATAAAAGACAGTACGGTAGTTTTCTCAAAAACTTAAAAACAGAATTAGTGACAAGCCATACATCTCTTGTTAGGGGTATACTTAAGGAAAATAAAATCAGTATTTTGAAGAGATACTTGTTTAACACTGTGTTGGAAATACTAACAACAACATTACAGCCTTATTCACAACCAAGATTTAGAAACAACCTAAATGTCTCCCAACAAATGAATGGATAAAAAAAATGGTGCACTTTTCTATATGTACACACACACATTGGATTACTATTCAGCCTTTAAAATGTAAGTATCACCTGGATGAACCTGGAGAACATTACCTTAAGTAACATAAACCAGATACAGAAAAATACAATACAATCTCACTTATATGTAGAATTTTTTAAAGGACCACAACAGTGAATCATAAATTGAGAAGATGGAAACAGGCTATAGCCTATAAATAGGCTATATTACTGAAAATACATTCTTACATTTATTTAGCATATACATATCTCAAGAAGAAAATTGTATGCTAATCAAATAGAGAAATCCTATTGTACAAATTTAAAATATTTTGATCTACTTGCAAGTTATGTTAGTATTGCCTGACTTGAAGGTCTTTCACATTTTTCTGAGCTATCATGAGCAGGTCTCAGCTTTCTAAAAATATGGAAATGGAAAAGATGTTTCAAATACCAAGAGGTAATATCATGCCTTAGTACCAGTAAACGGTTAAAAAGACTTCTTTTCCTTTTTACTCACTATAAGTAGAATAAGAATAAAGATCTCAAAAAAAAAAAAAAAAAATGAAGATTTCTACTTCAGAAACCAATATTAAAAAACTTTAGTTCACTTAAAATCATGATCATCTATCCATAAAGTATTTTTAAATGTAATTCAGTAACATTATGAAGAATGAAAGTTTGTTTTTATTTTTGGTCAAGGTGGTTTTTATCCTAGTTGTTACAAAATACAATATTCGGTATTCTTTCTTTTAAAATTACAAGAAATATTTTTGATTCATTTGAATAATAAAATGACAAGAAAAGCACCATCAGACTAAGAGCAAAATTAAATATTTTAATGTTTTTGGGATATTCAAAGTTAAATCACTGACATCATTCAAAATGGCCACCATTTGTTCTATATGACATTGCTACTCTTCAAAGTTTTTTGAAAAAATCAACTGAAAGAGTTAAGGTATAACCTAATAGAGCCATTCAATTATCTTGGGGATTACTTTACTGCTTCATCAATAAAAAAATTAATATAAATGACAGCACGTATTTAAAAACTCAACAGTGTTTATAGTACATGGCTTTTTAATAAATTCTATTTTGGCAAAAGATCATAAATTAAGAAAAAGCTGAGTCAGGATGATTTCATATATTTGTTCTATAGGTATCTGATTAATAGACATTAATTTTGTTGATGGAAATGAGAACTCTATTGTTACACATAGAATAGAAATGTAAACACTTAGCATTTCCCACAACTACTGAGTTCACAATTACTCCAAATAACATTGTGATTGCCAGAAAAGATTGGATGAACAAAGTGCTCTACTGCCCCCTAATGAAATGAACCAAAAACAAAACAAAACCCCCCAGAAAACTCTTGGAGTATCTATAGAGCAGGAAAAAAATTTGCCTTTGCAAAAGTCAGTACACAAAAACAAAGGTAATGAAAAAAAAACTAGAATATATATCAAAATACTGCACAAAAGCTAAAACCCTCTAGTTCTTGTGATGAAATTAGTAGCAAAACAGGAAAGCCTTGAGACAAATGTTCTAAGAAAAGAGATTAGTCAAACAACATTAGCTGGTGTGATAAACTTCACGCACACTATATTGTCCCTGTGTATATTGGCAATGAACAAGAAGAAAACTCCTAGAAACTATATTTGAGTAAATTACTGTAAATTTTTAGTTCAATGACTCCAAATTAATATCACCAAAATAGTTTCAAAAGTTATAATGTCTAATCCTCTTGGAAGTTTTTTAATGTATGAATACATACAGTGCAACACTCTACAAAATACATATTTAAAAGAATTTCACTCCATGATAGAAACAATTTTTGTTTTCCTAAGTATAACAACTTGGTATTTTATAGTAATTTGAATTATAAACTAATCTTTCTTCTCGTAAAAGTTCTCCTTTTAACAAACTTATCTATTAAAACATGCTCTTTTTACTTAATATTCGAACACATTAATTCCTATTTGTTTTAGAACATAGCAATTTCTAGAGGAAAACTAGTTTGTAGTCCTTCCTAATAGGAGTTAGGTCAAGCAAAAGTAAAAAGAATATAGCATCAGATCATAAAAACAGAAGAATGTAAACAAAAAAGTAACAATTCCAGGCTGCAGTTTTGTAAACAAGCAGAGTAATTACTGGTTCACTTTACAGATAGGGCATAGAGTATCCTTGGAGATACTATGTTTCTGTCCACAATGACAGTAGCTTTTTACATTTTACTTTGTAATAACTGTTTAGGAGATAAAAGACATGTGAACCAAACCTACACATGCCATTGTAGGGAGGCAGTACAAAGAAGTCACATCTGCATCCAAGGTGAAAGAACATATCCTTTATATCTGGGGCTGGAACTCCTCTTCCTATGTCTGTTAATGAAAACAGTGGTCTAGCCCTGCAAGTTATGTCAACTGAATACATATACACAATAATATTCATCCAAAATTTCAAAATAGTAAGATTAAAAACAGAAATGTACTCAAACCTTATCTCAAATGAATTGAATTTCATATCTGTATTAACTTCCTAAATAACATGAATGTAAACATGACTATTTTACTAGAATTATTCATTCCCACTACATAAAACTATAATAAACGCACAGACATTTTGGAGCTTCAAAAGAGCCAAAAGGACTTGAGAATTACAAAAGTCAGGTATTGTTGAAGTTGTGATGCTTAAAGCATATTCATGAGGTGGTCAAAACAGAACCCTTCCAACTTATAACCAAACTGCTTCCAATTCCTCAGAATTAAAACACAGTATTCATAGATTAAAAGATATGTTTTTATACATTGGAATACTACTATGTCATAAAGGATAAACTTGAGACATTTATTGCTAAACAGATGGACTCTAAGACCATACTCTTAAGTTAAATATCACATTGTCTAACTGGTGAGAAACTAACCAAATTGTACAAGAGATACAGTGAAATGGGAAGAAACTACTCAAAGGAAAGGAGAACTAGGGAAGGGAAGGGGGAAAGGAAAAACAAAAAATGAGAAAAGGATAAAATGAAAACAAAGCTTTTTGTAAATAAGGAGATGAAGGAAGGAAAAAAAGGACAAATCAGGGTATATCATGTATAGGTATAAATTCCCTATGATAAATGTGATCACTGTATATACCTAAATTATGTCAGTAAGTGTAATTATATAAAAAATACAGTATCTGTAAGACATAAAACAAACAAGACATCTAGTTAATGGAGTATGTATACATGTATTTTCACTCAGGAAATAGTCCCAGACTATTAGTGAATTCCATACCATTCTCTGAAGCCCAAGAAAATATTTTCTTCAGTTTATGGGAAAAAGAAGGCTTTCCAAACTGTTTCTTTTTCCCTTCTTAATTCTTAACAAACATAAACATAAAAACATAATCAACAAAAAAGAGAGTATTTAGAAAAGCAAAAGAAAAAGGTAGTAATTTCATTAGGATAGAAATTTAGTGAAAACTCTTGCCTAAAACAAAGGGTCCATTTCAGTCCCCAAAAGTTTTACTGTTGATAATAATAGCAGCCAATGTTCAATGAGCACCTACCATAAGAACAGGCATTGGATTAAGCACTTCATACACATTAAATATTTAATGTTCCCAAAACCCCTGAGATTGATCTCCACTTTACAAATATAAAATTGAAGCAAAGACTGTCATGTCCATGATTACATCACTACTAATTTGTACATCATACATAATATACCAATTAGAGTGACTCTTAACCACTAAGTTAATATTATTTTCCAGTGAAAATGTGTGAAATGATATATTTTTGAAACAGTACAGTAAACCAATGAAGACCCAAGTTGCATAAGATTTTATAATCACCTGACTTAGGACAGTCATAGACCCTACTTCTTTAAAAAGACAAATGCACATGATGCAATAAATAACTGTCAATGCACTAATAACAAGGTGCTATTTTCATTCATGAATGCCCGTTATCAATGTCATTATTCCCTGATCACATTCATCTAATCTTTCCTTGCTTATATCTTTAATAACAACTCATTTTCAACTCTATTTCATGTGTCCTAAAACGAGATAGCCTCCTTAGTGTAGGAAGAAAGTCACTCTCCCCTTCCTATCTTATAAAAAAAAAAAAATCAATTAAAGTACATAATATGGTCAGTAGTTCCCATTGTATCTGAAACCTGTATTAGTACATACGCCATAGTAAGAAAAACTATTCCATACTATGTCTTAGATCTTTGATAACCATATTTAGGTTGTTAAAAATTAGTACCAAAGGAGAAACCACTATGTGATTAAAAATAATAATAATAACAATAACCTAAACTTGTATCTTACAAAATCTGACATTTAAACATATGAAATATCCTTATAAAAAAGGTACCCTGCAAGATGAGCTATTTCTTCAGATAAATAACAGTGACATTAAAGTTTGACAAAACTCGTCATGAAGAACTTCCAATTAATTCACTTTACTTCTAACTAAAAATACCCTGCTATCAACAAAGTGTAAGACCAAAGGCTGAGGCAGGAGAATCACTATGAGTTGAAGGCCAGCCTGCAATACACAGCAAGGCCCTCTCTCTCAAAACAGAAAAAGGGTAAGAGCAATCAAGATACATCATTTCATTTGAACATCATTTCTTACTTTTGAATCTTCACTGTTCACGCCTAGTTGTATCACAGCTTGAGGGGATTTTAGTTTTGCTTGAGCAGAATGTGCCATTTGAAGGTTAAGCTGCCATCCAATTGTCTCCAGCTACAAAAACAAGTGAAGATTGGAATCAGAATACAGAATGCTATGGCTTGTGTCTAACTGTCCCCTCAAAAGCCTCATGTAGTCATGGACAGCATCTAGTTTGATATTAATTCATGATCCAATGCAGGGATTAAGGGTGTGAGTGCTATCCCTGCCTGGGAGTGGGTTAATCTACATTAACAATGTAAGGAGGAAAGAAAGGCTTGCTAGGCATCTGTAGCTCCTGCTCCTCCCTTGGCTCTTTGCCATTTTTACACCACCATGAACTGCTGCTCCCTGCCATGTGCCACTCTGCCTTGTAGTCAGCTGAGTATGGACTGAAACCTCCACTCACTGTGAGCTAACTAAGCCTTTCCTTCCTTAATTTTGGGTGTTGGGTATTTTCTCCCAGCAATGAGAGAAAAGTAACTGAGGCACAGGGTATGAGAAGACTCAACTTTACACAAATTTTTCCTTAGCAAGAATAAATACAGATAGCTCAGATTTCATGCAAAGTCAGTTTGAGGGCTCCTTAACTTGCACACTCTGCAAATGCTCTTTGGGTTCATTAGATTGGCCCTTTACCATGCTTGTCAAATTCAACAGTAAGACTGACCTTTAAAGACTCAATCTAAAAACACAAACTGAACTGGGAAAATAGCTCAGGAGCATAAGCACTTGCCTAGTAAGCACAAGGTCCTGAGTTTGATCCCTAGTATCAAAAATTTAAAAATAAAAATAAAACCTCAAAGCAATGAAGTGCACAAAAACAGCCACTGGTTTTAAAAATGAATGGGGAGGGGCATGGTGAGACAGTCTCATTGTGTAGTCCAGGCTAGCCTTAAATTCGCTTGTATAGCCTAGGTTGACCTCAAACTCACAGCAATCCTCCTGCCTCAGCTTCTTAAGTACTTAATCTCAGGGTCTATAAAGGGTGTTCAGGGTCCCACTACATAGATCAGACTTGTAATGATCCTGTTTTCAGCCTCTATAGCAATGGGATTACAAACATATACCACCACGCCCAGTCCCAATCACCTTCTCAGCACACCCCAGGGGGCAGGGCCAGCACAGAACCCCACCTGCTGCACTCTGCCTAAGCAGGTGCTTTAGTCCACTGAGCTATCTGGCCAGCCCTTAAAAATTAATATTTTTAAATGGTTATAAATTTTAATTAGCAAATAGCATATACAATATTAGCAAAAATTACTTTACTGGCTTCCTATGATCTTTAAAATAACTTTGTATCTTTTCAATAGATAGAAACCCTCTCTCCTCATGCTCCACTCTTTACTAAATTTAGAGAGAAATCCAAGTACCCATATAGTAAGATGCTCACACCTTTATGAACAACTAGTAAGAGAGGAATAAAGCCAGGTAAATTCATATCTACTGGATATCAGATGGAACACAACACATCATCATTAGAATATTTTCTAAAGTACCCTAACTATTTCCCAGGGAAACTGATGCTATTTCCTTTGAATTTATTAACACAACAGCACAATTTAATCAAGTAAGACAAAAATATGAAAGACTATAGAAAGAAAGTCAGTTTCATTTCTTTTAAATATTAAGCAGCACCAATGTACATGCCTTCATTACTGGCTCCTCCAACTGTACAACTATGAATCCAGTTTTAGAGTAAATTCCAGTAAATTTCACATTATCAATAATTGGGAAAATTTTGAGAAACACAGTTGTTATATGCCTCTGAAAATGAACCTGATAATGCATTCAGCAAAACTACGTTAGTTATACTGGTAAGAATGCCAACTTCACAACAATTTTTATTTGACCAGAATACTAATCACTTAACTTGAAAGACTGTTCAACAGTTAGAATCACAGAAGTGACTCAAAGCCAAGTGGAAAAGAGCAATAAAAGTATTATGTATGTGAGAGAGGATGTGATGAGAAAATGAAGATGCAATTCTGTTATTTGTGGCACTTTTAGAGGTTACACGTAAAAGGGGGGCATAATTAATAATTTCTAATAAGGGAAAAATCAATTTAATGGTGCAAGTTAAGGGTCCTTAATGCACTGATCTTTAACACTGATTACAGTTAGCACAGTCTCTGATATCAGAAACCACTATTTTGAACTGTCACAGGTAAAAGACCCAGTAGTATATAATTCCCATCATCATAAACTAAAAAATATTTTGACACATTGTCTTAACTGAAAACACCTTCTGGTATTCATGTGTACTTGTAAAACATTGCATGGAGCCCATTTAACTGACATTGTCCCTGGACTGAGACACTCAATATAACTGATGAAGATTAAATATTAAGTAAATAGATTAAAACACAGCTCATTGAGGTCAGGTCTTAGTATGTATTACTGTATGCTTAAGCACTGAGTAAAACTGTAGAGGAATTAGAGATAGCACAATGGAAATATCCTTGTAATCTCAGCACACTGGGAGGCTGAAGCAGGAGAATTACAAGTTCTAGCCCAGAACGGGAACCTTAGCAAAATTCTGTCTCAAAATAAAAAATAAAATGGTACTGTAGATGTAGCTCCATGCAAATACCATAGGTCTCAACCCCAGTACCACTGAACTAAAAACTGAAATAAAAAAAAAAATTCTTTGCTTTATACATAAGCTATCACTCACTATATGTTTCCCTAGCCACATGGTAACCTTTCAAGACAATAATTTCCTCATATAAAAATGAAACAACCCACTTTCTGAGTTACTGGTAGCATCAAAACAGAAAATGCATAATCAACATATTTTTGTCGCCGGGCGTGGTGGCGCATGCCTGTAATCCCAGCACTAGGGAGGCTGAGGCAGGAGGATTGTTGTGAGTTCGAGACCAGCCTGAGCTACAAAGTGAGCTTAAGGCCAGCCTGAACTGCACAGTGAGACCCTGTCTCAAAAAAGACAGAAAAAAAATTTTTTTGAAACTGCAAAGAATTATATACAAGATATTTTTGTCATCTAATTTTTTCTACAATATCTTTCAAATATTTTTCAAGTAATTTCCAAAATTCATACCCACTTCAGATTCTCACCTCTTCTCAGCAGAAGCTATCTCTTCTCAGATTATCACAAAATAATCTTGTAATTGAGCTACTAGCCTCCCAGCTAACCCCATCATCTCATTTTCTTAAAGAAATTCTCCAAGACCAGGGCTAGGGAGACAGCTTGGCAGTCTAAGCACCTGCATGCCATGCCAGTCTCAGAACCCACCATGCCGGCCAAGAAACTGGGCATGGTGGAACACACCTGTAATCCCACTACTGAGACAGGCTGAGATAGGAGGATCACTACAAGTCTGAGCTGTGTAGCAAAACCCTGTATCAAATAATAAATAAAAGGTTAAAAAAAATTTCTCCAAGCCCAATAACCCAGCACTCTGATAGGCTGTGTAAGTACCATGTGCTAACTGCACACCTGGGAGGCTAAGGCAGGAAGATTGTACATTTGGTCTCATAACAGCATAATACACATATGCTTTATGTATTTGGTACACAGCTCAGACTCCTAGTCATCCTCCTGTTCTCAGCCTCCCCAGCACTGGGATTATTGGCATGCGCCACCACTCCAGACTCGGTCAATGGCTCAGGGTGCCCAGGGATGGGGCCAGTGCAGCAGGTGGTACCAGGGATCAAACTCTAGTCCCTGTGCTTGGCTAAACAGACACTTAGCCCACTGAGCTATCTCGCCAGCCTTACATATGGCTTGAAGAAGGTATATTTACCTAAAAATTAATGTTACAAAGGAATAAAGATATCAAGATCACAGTCTGCAAAAATTGATAGTCTTCAACTAATGAAAAATTTCTGCTTCTGAAAATGACCCTACTAAGATGAGAAATCAAGCTGCCAACTAGGAGAAATATTTATAAACTACATTTCTGACATCAAAAAGATTAAGTCACAGGTCTAGATAGATACAGATATTATATATTTGACAGGGATTTATATCCAAAATATATAAAGAATTCTTACCACTCAATAGTAAGACCAAGAAATACAAAAAAGGTAAAAATTTGAACAGATTATCTACAAAAGAAATTATACAAGGAGCTAGAAAACAGACATTGAGCATCCTTAATAATAAATGAAAATTATAACATACCACAATCCATCCAAGAGAATGATTCAAAACAAAAAAAGACTGACATATCAAGTGTTTCCAGAATGTAAAGCAATTATAGATTGGATTAAAAAGGTACAACCACTTAGAAGTAAATTTTTATAAACATAAACCTACACCTACCCAGTAATGCAGTCCATACCTACAAATAGCCTGCATGTCCATCAACTGGTGAATAGGTAAGCTGTGTTATATCTATAAAATAGAATATGATTCTACTATAAGAGGAAGCAAGAAAATAAATCTCAAAATCATTATTGAGTAGATGAAATCAGACACAAAAGTACACTAGTTAGCCTATGATTTAACCTACTTAAATGCTAGTTAATAAAGTATAACTAGGATTTCATTCATCGAAAAGGTTATCAATCATGACTGAGCAGATTAGTGGTTGCTTTCGGCTGGGTTAAATTAAAAAGGGACTGCAAAGGATCATGGGGAAACTTTCAAAGGTGATAAAAATTCTTTGAATCTTGGTTATAGTAATGATATTATGAGTATATACTATAAAATTCATACAGCAATTTAAAAGAACACAGTTTATGGATGTTATGGCTTTAAAATGAATTTTAAATGATACAATGTACTAAAAGTTGTAACAAGCAATGTACAGACAAAATTAGAGAGCATCTTTAGCTATCTGTAACCAATCACCCTCTTTGCCATGTTCTAGTCCATGGCAAGAACTGGAAATAAGAAGTACACTACTACTTGTCTCACAAAGGAAGAAGCATTTACTGTGACATCTCTAAGAATATGTAAACAGAATCAGAATGTCAGAGATGACTGGCATGCAACATGGCATCTATACTGTATAAATGCAAATGCATTATGCAGATATTCATAACTTCTTGAATTTATGTTCAAGTTATCCTGCATGCAAGTGATCACCTACTTTAAAAAGTATACTGCACTAGTAAACTGTTTCCAGAAGACATCAGTATTCCTCTACAAAAATGCAAAAATGACTAGGCCAGTGTTTTCAGTACACTGTACTTTTAATTATGCTGTTATATCATATCACATCAACAAGTAAAACAGCTTTATTATATAGTTTAGGAATACTCCCAAACACTAACTTCAATTTTAAACACCACAAAAGTTAGTCTCATGGCTAGAATTACAAAGAATGCATACTTTTTAACCTCCAGACTTGGTCAATGAACCTAATCATGAGATTGATCAGACTAACCAAGTTGTAAGGAGTTGAGAGGAAACATTAATAATTGTTTCTTTAAATTGTCTGTTATCTCTATATGCCAAGAAAATGTAAAGATAATAGGACAGGTCTGAGGGCAGTGAAATGTCATTCAATTAATGCACCCACAATTGGCAACACTCTGAAAAAGTGCATCAGCTCTATTTAACAAGGGCACATCTTCAGATGCTATGACATAATAAGAGTAATTTTGCTAACAGCACAGTTACTTGGCATTAGCAAAATCTTTATTCAATTTGCTAATGGTTCTAGTTTTAGTCAATTACTTATGAAGTAGGGAACACATTTCTCTTTCAAATAAGACTAATTAAGGGTCTCTTAGATCTAAAGCTCTTTCAATTGATTGTTGCATCAACAGCTAAATCCATCATCTTTTATTCCCAGGGAATTTCCATTTGTTTCAAACTAAAGTAACATTTTCTATATTCTCCCTTTAAAGAAAAAAAATTTTAAATAACTACACTCTAGTTTTCCAGAAAAATTCAAATGAATAAAATAAATGAAGCACAACAGAGCTTAAAATACAACCAAAATGAAAACAAAAATATTAAGAAGTACAAAATATAATTCACGTGTTCCCCTTTTACTATTTTTTTCTCCATCAATGAAAAATACCATCTTTCATAAGAATATCAAAGACTGAACTTCAAAATTTGCAAAGCAGGAACACTGTTCATGTAACAAATATTTATTAAAAATTCACTACCTTCTACCAGGCAGTAAATGAGTCATGTAAAAATACAGTCATGAAAAAAAGATAAAAGTCTGCACTTGTGTAGCTTATATTCTAGTGATAGTTAATAAAAAAGTAAAACACATAGTTAGCCAGAAAAGTCTAATACAGAGCAGAATGAGGTAAGGAAGTAAGCCAGACAGGAACACTTTTAACTATAGTGATCAGGGAAGGATTCATGGATAAAGGTTACTTTACAAGAGAAGCTAACAAAGGTAAGGAACCCACCCATATGAACATCAAGGAAAAATTCTGAGGAAAAGAGATCAAAATGATTTAGAGAGGGCACGCAGAAGAACTGAAGGTCAGTGAGAATGATAGTGGGCTAAAAAAGGGCCACAGTTCTCACAGGTAATTTTTAAGAATTGTGCCTTCTATTATAAACGACATGGAAAGCAATTAGTGGATTTCCAGCAGAGAAGAAAATAAGATTTATAGTTTAAAAGAATCACCTCTGGTGTTCCTAATCTAGTAATAGTAATTGTTGGAAAGAAGATTATCACCCTAACTTCCTTAAAATAAAAATGTAACTGCCCAAATAAATGAAGTATTTTGTTTTAATTTTGAAGGTATCAGAGAATAACTAAAACAAGCAAAAGTTATGGTGATTCTGACACAAAAAAGTGGAATTTGACCCTGAAAAGGAAAAGGCCATGCAAGGTGAGGGGGCCATCTGATTATGACTCTCCTATCACTGTAGCATAATGCAGCTAATACTCTAAAAAAAAAAGCCTCAGCCTTTTAGACATGAGGAGTCAGCAATTCCATTCTCAGACATTTACTCAAGGAAATGAGAAGTGTGTATTCATCTCAGATGCCCATTTCTGAATTGGGTCTTTAAATTTGAGGGCCCTGTTATACCTTAGTTCTTTATATATTCTAGACAACAGACCTTTCTCTGATTGCTTATTAGTTAGGATTTTTTCAAAGTTTGTGGGTTGTGTTTTCACTCAACAATTTCTTTTGACATGCAGAAGCTCCTTAAGAAGAGTTGATCCCAGTTGTTGATTCTTTCAAGTGCTTCCCATGCAAATATATGTTTGTTCATGATCTCTTTACCTACCCTTATGTCTTGAGGAGTCCCTCCTACTTTCTGTTCCAGGAGATTGAGTGTTTATGTTTTAATGTTTATATCTTTAATCCATTTTGACTTTAACTTAGTGCATGGTGATAGAGCTGGGTCAAGTTTTAGTTTTCAGCATGTAGAAAGCCATGTTTTCCAGCACCATTTGTTAAAGACGCTATCTTTCTTCCAGTGGGCTTGTGTAGCCCCTTTGTCGAAGATAAGATGGCTGAGTATTTTCGTAGATGCCTCTGTGTCTTCTAATCTATTCCACTGATCCTCAGGTCTATTTTGTTGCCAATACCATGTTGATTTTATCACAGTGGCTTTGTAGTATAATTTCAAATCAGGAATTGTGATGCCTCCTGCCTTGTCTTTTTGTGTTGGTATATAAGTCTTGCTCTATCTAGGTCTTAACCATCCAGCAGAAAAGTATAAAAATGAAGTATACATCGTGGGGCCATAATATTAAGCTGAGCTGTAAATGGTTATGGTCGACAACTTCTTTGAATAACTCACTATTGTTGTGGAATGCTGGACTGTGTTGGATTGTGTTGTCGAGTTCAAGCACCTAAGTTAGTTGAATGACAATGGAGTGCCCACCTTTGACAGGTGTAGACAAAGGAAGGGGTATAGAAAGAAAAAATCATGATGTGTGTGTATAGACAGTACAGTTGGGATAGATAAC
>PVKA01045000.1:0-15808 GCA_004027165.1 Ctenomys sociabilis
TTTAAACAAGTAGCATAAATATCATTGCACTAGAAGATAGTTTCCAAACCAATCACAACATTAATAAGAGATGAGACATTCTTAAGGCAGAAGTTTTCACTTTTAGACAAGCCCTGGGTGCCAAAGACATTGATGTAATGCCGGAATTTGGTATGAAGTAGTATTAGGAGCTTGATTTCAACATCAAATGAGAATACATAATTAAGCAGAACTATGGCCCAGCCTCAGGGCTGTCATCCTCTGATCCAGATAAGAACTTTGGATTCAACCGTGAATGTCTGAAGGTCATTTCCCCTGGACTGTCCTCAGAGATACATTTTTACATGTAGGCAAAGTACTCTTATAGAAGCAGTATTTAGAGCAGACCTTTTTCAAGGTTTGAAGCACTTCCTAGAAGATGATGACTAGATAGGAAGCCAGTTAAAAATGTTGAATAGTCTTGTGGCCAAGCTTGGGCACACACACACACACACACACACACACACACACACACACACAGAACAGCTATTCTGAATTCTCATTCTTCCAGAAAGTGGATGAGGTAGTGCTGCTTAGAACCATTACACTGATACTTTATAAAGAGGAACCAGAAACTTCTACAGAGCAGAAGTGAGTGCCCAGGGAAGCAGCCCAGCCCTACCTGATTCGCCCTTTCCCACAGCTCAGCTGAACATCTGCTTCCTTCCCTACTAACTCAGCAGTTCTCAGAAAGGAAATGGCAGCCATATGCTTTCTCATTCACCAAAACTGAAAAACAAGAGAGTGTGGCCAGAACAGGAGCCCTGCAGGAGCAGGAGCTTGGGTGGCTTCAGCTATCCCCAAGTCACTCCTTAAAGGTGGTGACTAATGAAAGAAGAAAGGAGTATGGAGGGGAACTGTAGGCATACATGTAGCCCTTCTAGAAGTTCCCTTCAGTGGCATAAGTACAATCCATCCTGCCCATTAGGGCATAAGGACTACACTGAAGGGTCAGTGTACGCATAATACTACTTCAGTCTTCTAAAGCTCTTTGTGTCTGAGGGTCTTCACTTCTTTTTAAACTTAGACTCCTCTTTATGCACAGAATCTTGACACAGCTCTGCCTAAGGGGACAATACTATGATAGAGAAGGACATCCGCCAGAATTTTCTGTACAGCGGTAGCTCTGGTTGTCTGGGTCCTCATTAATAAATGTTTTTCGGTCCATTTTCTCCAGAACCCGTGTGTACTCCCAGGTTTTAAAAGTTTCTGGCATTACCAACTTCATTTTCACTTCATGCTATTCTTGAACTATTACACCAATAAAACAGCTCACTGAATAATATTTGATACCAGGCCAATATTTATGCAGTGAAATTTAAAAATAAAAGTTTTAATAAGAATCACAGTGTTCTCACATAGAGATAATCCACTGTGTAACATAACAGGCAAGGTTAAAGAAAAATGGTCTTAATCAACTTAAAAAGATTTCACTGAAAGCAGTAGCCACATAAATCATAATTTCAAAGCCTTCCAACCTCCAGTTAAGCATTTAAAGTCACTTTTTAGGACAGATAAGTTGCTTTAAAGAAGTCACTGGATGCATCAGGAGAGAGAGTAAATTCTCTATTAATGCCTTTCTTCTGCTATAGGCCAGGCATTTTACACTGATAAGCACTTCACACTTAATAGTTATGTATATGAAGTGATTGTTCTCACTTTATAGCACGTTAGGAGCTGGGATACACTAACTCATTCTTGCTTCAATTCCTGAGATGGATAATTGAAGTTTTTAATGTTTCAGAATTTACAGTGATAGGCACAGCAGCATCTGAACCCTAATGGCACTGAGTGTGCCTGGGAGGAATCACTTTGTAGTGGTTTCTCTTTTTTGAAAAGAAACAGTTTCCTAAATAGATGACTTAAGTCATCTTTTCAGATAAAATGAACAACTGGCTTCTGTATTCTAAAAACCATCTACACAGTTCATCATGCCTCTGAATAGTTGCCTGGATTTATTGTTTATGAAAAAAAAAAAAAAAAAAAAAAACACCAAAACACTACTGCAGGCTGAGCTAGAGACTGATAAAGCATTTATTTCTTGTTGGAGGATTTATTTCATTGGAGTGAATATTGATAGTCCTCACCCTTAAAGGGATAGTGTAGGAGAAAGCCTGCAACTCATTCAGAAAAGTTCTGTCTGGTCAGCAGTGCTAGGAACTAGGAAATTGCTGTATACCTAGGAGCTTCAAAAAGAGCTCCTTGAGGGTATAGCTCAGTGGTAGAGCATTTGACTGCAAAACGAGCTCCTACTGTTTGTTGTTTTCCAGTGTTCTGTGTAAAAGTGAATGAAGAGAATACAACAGAACAGAGGGCTAGAGTGTAAACGCTGCTCCCAGAGGGTGAGAGGGGGCTGACATTGTGTCCCACCCATGTCAGAGTGGATGACTGCAGCGCTCAGTCCACACATGGTGCAAGCACACAGAGTGCGGTGAGTCTCTGGGAAGAAGCAAGTACGCTCTTTCCACCCCCCATTGAGAGCATTTCTCTTAAGCACACAGAGTGCCCCACTTGGAAGGGTGCTTGCTGATGCCTGAGCCCATCATTGTGTGTAAAAATAAAAAAGATACAAGCCAGCAGCTGTTGGCAGGATCACCACCAACGGCCCTTGACGAAGTAATGGCTCTCAGCAATAATCACCCAACGCTGCCAGTACTGTGAAGAGAGACATGGCCAGTTCACACCAGTGAAATCTGACAAAGGCCTCAACATTTTTTAAAAGCTCTCCAGGTAATAACAATGAACAATCAACTTTGAGAATCACCGTAGATTATTTCAAAATGATTTTCTTTGTTTTCCAAATACCTATTAATACCCTGCAACAGTGAGTATTGGCCCTATACTAGTTGGGGAAACTTATTTGAGAAATTTCAAACTACTATTTCAGACTTTGGATAATTATATTATAAATTTGGGAATTTATGTCCCTATTTGCCCTTCGCACAGATAGGAAACGTAACTCATTGGTTCATTCAACACATTTGTCTTGAATACCTCCATGGGGCAGCACTAGTCCGCATCAGTGAAAGATCCCTGGCTCCCTGCCTTCATGGACCTTGTGTTCTAAGGGAGTAGACAATGACGTGAAGGGTGCCAGCTATGTGGTGTCACGGACAATGGAGGCTCCTCAATTGAGTGGGCCTCGCAGCAGAGCTGCAGACAGTGCTCAGGGAAGGCAACATTTGAATAAATATCCAAAGGAGGGCATACACCGCTCTAGCTCTTTGCAGAAGCTGCAAAAAGGCTGCAAGGCTGAAGCAGGAAAGTGTGCAAGCTGGTGGGCCTGGGGGACACACATCCTACATTCATGCATGAGGGCCTCGTGCAGCTCCTACTTAGAGATGGGCCTTTGGGTGCTTTGAGCAGCTCTGGGCTCCAGGACAGAGAGCAAAAACAGTGGGTGGAAGCGTGAACATCTGTCAGGGGGTGTAGGATTAATCCCCTTGCTCAGCCCAGCCCAGTAACTTGGGCCAAGGTGAGCGGTCACTGTGGTGTAGTGTCATCAGCACCTGGATCCGTGTGGAAGATGGAACTAGACCACTGTCTGGCTGAGGGAGGTGGACGAGATCACGCCAGTGTGGCTTCCAAAGTCGTGGTCCAGACAGGAGGAAGATGGTGACTCAAATGGGGAGGGCACCGTGTGCAGCAGTTTGGGGCAAGGCGAAATAAGGTCAATTTTAGCCACCACAAGGCTGGAAGAACACAGTAAGGGGAGTGGCGTGCTGGATGAAGAGTGAATCAGAGGTTTCTGGAAAGGGCCGAATCACTGACTGCTGAAAGATCAGGGAAAGCTGTAACAGGGTCCACCCTTGTGAGGAGCAAAAGTGAAGAGCACTGGTAACCTCGCAAGAGGGGCTTTTAAGATGTGAAAAAGAATAGGAAGCCTGAGGGGCATGACAGGAGTGGGGTGCAACTCCTAGAAACACATTCTTGGCCATGAGTAGGCCAGAGGGGCCAGGAGCTGGAGCCCTGGTGGGGTGGGTGGAGCGGACAGAGACAGTGACTCTTCTGCTGGCTTGGGGGAGGGTGAATCTCTTCTGATTGTTCCAGTTCTAAGCACAATAAGCAGGAGGGTCAGTGTGGACTGAAATGGGGAGGTACTGGGCTTTGAAGGGTATGAGCTAGTGATGGGGGCTCAGCTGGATAGCTCAGCAGACTAAAGTGCCTGCTTAAGCAGAGCACAGCGGCCGGGGTTAGATCCCCAGCAACCCGTGCTGGCCACATCCCCAGGGGCGCACTGAGATGATGACCATTGAGACTGGGCGTGGTGGTGCACACCTGCAATCCCAGTTCTTGAGAGGCTGAAAACAGGACAATCATAATGAGTCCGATCTGTGTAGTGAGACACTGTACTACAAACAAGAAAGAAAGAGAGAGAGGAAGAGAGAAAGAGAGAAAGTGATAGGGAGCTGTAGGGGAGCAGACAAACTAGGGAGACACATTACATTCATGGAAGTAGACTACAGTCTCCCTGGAAGGCAGTTAGTGGCCAGTGCGAGGCAAGGCCAGCGCGCATGTGCAGGCTTTGCATCTAACACTGGGTACGTTCATCAGTGAGCGCTGGGTGTAACCAGTACTGGGATTTTGTCAATGATGGTGACCCAGTTTTCTGCAGTCTGTGTTGCACAAACTTCTCTTGGATTGTGACTTGCCTTTTCCTTTTGTTTGTATTTTTAAATGGTTGAATCCCTTATTTTTTTGTGTTTTATTGCTTTTGAGTGAGGTAGTCCTTCTTCATAAATGAATAATATAATCTTTCTTCTGTATCACCTACAGTTTTCTATGGTTGAATTTTTAAATCATTAATCTGTCACTAGATATGAAGTGATGCAAATCTCTAATAAAATGCCCATCAAAAAGTTATTTTCCCAGTGCTATTTATTCTAAAAAGTAACATCCTCAGATTTGCAGTTTATTTAAAAATCTTATCCTTTTCTATTTAAAAAAAAAACAAAAAACTATTTTTAAGTTACCTTCACTTCTGGCTTACTGATTTCTCTGTCTGCTCTCACAGTATGTACCTTGCTGTAAGTGTGGTAGACTTATTTATATTTATAATTCTCTAACATCCAATCTCTGTCCACCTTGTATAAACCTTTATTCATTTACTTTATTTTATCTGAATTTTTTTTCTGAGACAAGAGTCTCAGGATGTAAAATAGGAAAGTGAGGTAGACAAGTAGGGAGTCCCAGTGGTGAGCTATGTCCATTGGCTTAACAGCCAACCTCAAAGAACAGGGTTCCCCTACTGTGGTTTAGAGAAGGCCAAAGGGGTAAGGCCGAGACCCGCAGGAGAATCCAGACAAGAACAGTGAGAGGTTCCTGGTTTCTCCTTTGAGGGGAATTCCACATTTAGCAGAGAGAATATTACGTGTCTTTCCCTGGCGACCCACTAGCTCAGCTATTGCACATAGGTTGTATAAAGAGGAGTGGCTTGGAAACTTTGAAGGGGAAGTTGGAAGGCAAACATTGTGCAGAGAAGAAAGAGATGGATCCTGGTCACTAGGGTAAGAAGATGTGGCAGCCAGAAGAAACAATAGCAGAAGGCACACATCTGTAAGCAGAGGCTCACACAAGACGGAAGGTCCCTTCTTCATGTCTCAGTCGCAAGGGGAGCAGTTCAGGCTCTTGCAGCCCTCTACTCCATGCACTCACTCAAGAACCCAGACGGGTTCCACTTTCCGCTTTGGTGGCCTCGTGGTCAAGCTTGGGTTGTCCACGTCCGGCATTCCAAGCCCTAGAAAGAGAGGTGCTGTGAGGCCCATGACTTTGCCGCTAAAGGTGGAGATGACCTGGAGCCCACAGATAGCTTCAGCCTCCACATTTATCCCACTTGCGTCCCCTTAGCCACAGCTCAGCTGCATACATGGTGCACTGCTATGTCTCCTCTTTGTTGAACTGGAGCACAGGGGACGAAGGACCAGGACCTCGCTGAAAATGTGAGTCCTTTTTCTACATGAAAATGTTTGTATTCATTTGCCAGGAGAACTACCACAAAATGCTAAAAATGGGGTGGCATAAACATCAGAAGCGTATTTCCTCACTGTTCCAGGGTTAGGAGCCAAAAATGGAGGTGTCAGTAGATTGAGTTTCTCTCCACTTCCTTTTTTTCTTGCCAACAACCACTGTCACCATGGCTTCATCTGGTACTTTCGCTCTACACATAGATCTCTGGCCTCTGGACATGTCCAAATTCTTTCCTTATAAGGAAATCCATGTCAGGCATAGTGGCCCACCCCTGTAATCTCAGCAGTTGGGCAGCTGAGGCAGAAGGGTCACCAAAAGTTTGAGGCCAGCCTAGGCTACATACTCCAAAGCCAGCCTGAACTATACACAGTGAGACCCTGCCTCAAAAAAAAGAAGAAAGGAACTCTGCTGAATTGTATTGAATTAGGACCACGTCAACATTTTAATTTAAAACATATGTTGAGTTAATCACCTCTTCAAAGGCTGTGTTTCCAACTATAGTCGTATTCTGAGGTTTTGAGGATTTGGGGCTTCAATACGTGGCTTGTAGGAGGAACACAGTTCAGATTTCAGAGTGTCTTCATTATCATTATTGCTACTTATGGAGGTAATCTTACATTTTTTAAAAGAAAAGTATGCCGAAAAGTGTACATAGAAAGTACCTCCTATCCTCTTACCACTCATGGTAATGATTCCCAATGGTAAGGAGTGGTTGAAATTTCTAAAATGAGCAGCAGAATGCTGTTCATACTACCTCCAAGGAAATTAGACACCAAGAGGCTAGGCAACTTTTTAAGATCATAGAGCTAGTTAAAGAAAGGAAGATCAGAACCCAATTCTAATTTCTCATCCAATGTTCCTCCTACCATCCTGTGCTATTCCCTTTTTCTTTTTCTTGATATTATTATTGAATATTCATGTTCTTCATTTTAAATATTAAGAACAGTAATCAAAAGCTTATGTATTTCCTTTCAGAAGTTGCTAAACAACTGAAGTGCTATTCATTTTCAGATTTTGTTTCAGGCATGAACAACATAATATCTTTGTCAAAACTGAGTTTAAAGTGACTATTTGCTCTCACTCTTCCATCTGGGAGTGACTTCTGTGGTCTCCATGCAAGCACTCATGTGGCACAAGCCATCTGTCGCCTGGCAGCACACGTGAGGCCAAGGACCTAAGAAAGTGTATTAATCAGCTTTGTCATCACTATGACTGAATTCCTGAGAAAAACAACTCCAAGTAGGAAACCTTTGGCCTGTGGATCAGTTTTCAATCCATGGTCAGCTGGCTCCTGGGGTTCTCAGCCTGTGGCAAGGGTGTGGCTTTCACGAGGGCATCCCAGAAGCAGAGACCCAGAGAGTGGAGAGGAAGGGCTGTGGAACAAGCTGTGGTCCTTAAGTTCATGACCTCTGTTATCCGCTCCCTTCACTTGGGCCCTACCTTTAAATCTTCATGGCCTCTTAGTCAGCATCAAATTATGAAGAACTCAGTCAGTAGAGCATGTACTCCGAAAATTGGAGTGGAAAATCACCATGTAATCATTCCCCAGATCCCCATTTTTGGACACACAAGGTTTTAGCAAATAGCTGCAGGCTGAAGCCTTCACCCACGGGGCCACCCCTGTGCTGGGACTGGGCACTGTGGGTTCTCCATGTGGTCTTCAGGCTCTCCAGCCTCATGGCATAAGGACCTCAGGCTTCCAAGAGGATGTGGAGGCCTTGCAAGGTCTCTTGAGGCCTAGATTCTAGAACTAGCAGTGTTACCTTTGTCCCATTCTACTGGACAAAGTCCCACTCAGACTCAAAGGGTGAAGAGACAACCTCTGCTTTTGCTTGTCTCTCATCTCTGCCTATGGATGGTAATACAGCAGCACTGTGTTGCTGAGAAGCACGTGGACAGAAAAGGCTTGACTCACTGGAAAGCGTTACCACAGAGCTTCCCCACATCTGCTGTTTCTCCTGGGATAAACTTCTTCATGTCAGTTTTCTTCTGAGGCCCACAAAATGGAGTTTTGTACCATGCTTTGTATGAGGTTACTCTGTACCTGTCTTCAAAGACAGCAGAGATTAGAACTGACGTTAGTAAGATGACGGCCAACATCAAGTGGAAAAAATACAAAATGACTGAGCTTGAATAATAAGCATGGCTTCCACCCTTTATGCCATTGGCTTGTAGTTCATGACCAGGCCCCAGCCATCAGCAAGGAAGACAGGCAAGCTGACTATTTGTAGGAGCCCTTTGCAGAGCCTCTATGTCATTATTCTGGTATTTCCTCAGGAGAAGCCTGTAGGTCCATATGCAGATAACAGTGGAGTGAGGGAAAGCTACCAGTAGGTATCTGGGAGAAAAGGCTCAGGCAAAGGGAAATGCAAGCCTGAAGCTTTAAATGAGGACATTCTTGGAATGAGGACTGGCAAGGAATCCAGCATAACTAGAAGTGTGTGTCCTGGAGCTGATGCTGACAGAGGAGAGACAGCCAGAGATCAGCACATGATAAGGATGAGGCCATTGTCTTAGGCACTTTTCTCTCCCTGCTGAGACCAGATACCCCATACCCAAAGAAGAAAGAGGAAGGGCTGGCTGGGCGTGGTCACACATGCCTGTGATCCCAGCACTTGCAATGTTGAGGCAGGAGGATTGCTGTAAATTCCAGGCCAGCCTGGTCTACAAAGTGAGTTCAAAGTGAGCCTGAGCTGCATAGTGAGACGAAAACAAAGGTGGGGTGTTAGGAGCTTATTTAGCTCAATTTGTACAGGTTCCAGCCCATAATCAGCTGGCTCCACAGCAGGGTGGCATATGGCAGAGAAGAGCTCATGACAGACAAGGTAGCAAAGCAAGTGAGAGGGTGAGACAAGCCTCTTCCTGTCACTTCCCTTGCATCCAGGCTCCTGGGACTAGGGCGACACAAGCCAACCAGTGGGCTGATGAGTACCCCCCACCCTTCTTCCCAGCACTCTTGACTCCACCGATGCGCCATTAATCAGTTACGGACTCTATAGCTGTATGAGGCTTTGGGGACCTCTAGACACTGCCAGAACAGCAGTGTCCCATGATAAGACATGCTCTCCCAAGGAGTCCCAAAGCAAAGCTGTACTGCGGTCCTCACCACTGACCCCCAGGTTCAAAAATTTGCCAGGACTCAGCATATATTATCTTCCACACAGCTGGGACAGTGACAAGAAGCAATAGTCACAGGAAAAAAGACATAAAGAAAAGAGTCAAGGAGCCCAGGTGCCAACTTCCCAGTCTCCTAATGAGGTCCCACCAAGGGCACGTTGTTCCTCCAGCACTGAGTTGTGACATCAGGCAGAAGGTGCTGCCGACCAGGGAAGTCATTGCTGATTCAGTGTGCAGGGCCTGTACAGAGACCTGCCACGCTCTTCAGGGTGTATTCGTGGACTGCCCACCAGGAGCAGCTATTCAGCCTGAACTACACTGGATGACCAGCTTAAACTCAGCGGGCAACTCTCAGCCTTCAAGACATGGACTCCCGAAGCCCAAGCTCCCAGATGTGGGCCTGGCTAGCAGATCTAAGAGCAGCACTCTCCAGCTGCCTCTATATGCCTTTCTGTGCAGAAGTACACAGAGAAGCCTGCGCGAGGCAGAGCATGGGAAGGAGCCCTGAGACCCAGCAGTGTCGGTGAGGAGAAGCAAGGAATAAACAAACTGGTGGGCCAGCAAGCTTTGCGATAGGTGGAGGACAAGATGAACAGCAAGAAGGAGAGACAGAGAAGCAAGAAACTGAACCAAATGAACAGAAGGGGAGCTCAGGCAGAAAGAATGAAGGCCGCTCCATATGGCGACAGCTCCAGTATTGCTTTTGGTACCCTGGAGTTGCTGTACAATCCTGGAGATGTGCTCTAATTCTGAGGTGTGATTGTTGTATTAAAATGTTTCTTGTACTTGTCCTAATTTACTTATTATGTATTTATTGAAGCAGTAAATCCCCTGGGATTGAACCCAGGAAGCACTAACTGTAGCCCCAACCCAGTATTATTATGATGATTGTTGTTTTTATTTTAAAATGATCTCACTAAGTTCCTCAAGGCTCGTCTCAAAGCCGGGCGTGGTGGTGCATGCTTGTAATTCCAGCACTTGGGAGGCTGAGGCAGGAGGATTGTTATGAGTTCGAGACCAGCCTGAGCTACAAAGTGAGCTTAAGGCCAGCCTGAACTGCATAGTGAGACCCTGTCTCAAAAAGACAAAAAAAAAAAGGCTTGTCTCAAAGTTGAAATCCTCCTGCCTCAACCTCCTGAGCGGAACTCATAATAAATTCCAGTCACCCAGGGTAAGAAGCATGTTTGTGCTTGAAACCTATAAACACATCGGTAGTACATCTGGATTTTGACTATTGAAAACAGACATTATAGAGAAAAACCAGTAGAACAGACAAGAAATCATTGACCAACTAGATTTGGGCTGACCAAATAGCTCAGCAGATTAAAGCACCTACAAGCCAGCACCCTCAGGGAGCACTGACACAGTAAATGAGATTGGACATGGTGGTGCACACCTGTAATCCAAGCTCTTGGGAGGCTGTAAACAGGTAGATCATGAGTCTGATCTAGTAGTGAGACCCTAAACATCCCATAGACCCTTCCTACAAATAAAAAAAAAGGCCCAAGACTTGTCTTCTACCATGAAATGCCCACCCTGCACCCCCACAATGCTGTGTTTCAGCTGCGGCTAACCACTCACGAATACCCTCAGCTACAGAGCACCCTTGCGCACTGCCTCGGTTTGGACTTCACGCATGGTTTGCACTCTCTGGGAAGCCTCTGACCACTTCCCTCCCACGCTCTCGTCTGCACCTTGCAGCCTGGATCATTTCCTCCTCACTATTCTTTGAGATCTTGATAAGTATTTCCACCTAAACACAGGGACCAGGATTGGATCCCCTGCGTGCCGGGCCAGCCCTGCCCCTGGAGCATGCTGAGAGGCAACTGAGACCGAGCATGGTGGTGCACGCCTGTAATCCCAGCGCTAGGGAGGCTGAACACAGGAGAATCACTGAGTCTGCTCTACTCATGAGACTCTGTACACCCTGTAGAACCTGTTCTAAATTCACAGACAAACAAAAAACAATTCTAAAAAAGCTTTAAACAAGCACAGGGACCTGGGTTCATTGTCCAGCACCATATGCCACGCTGGGTGCACCCCTGGGTGCTGAGCCAGCCACCAAGACCAGGCATGGTGGTACACACTTGTAATCCCAGCACCAGGGAGGATTACTATGAATCTGAGCTGTGTAGTGATCCCCTGTACCAAACACATTTTAAAAAGGCTTAGAGACAGTCATAGCCTGATTCAGATAAAATCTCAATTGTTTTCTCTGTGATCTCCTTGGCACCATGCCTCTTTCAAATCTGGTCATATATTTTCTAGTTTGGCTTAACTTCCTACAGGATTAAGAGATTCAAAGGCTTTGGCACTTTGGTGACCAGTTGTGATTAGTACACATGAGAGGCTGAAAGAACTAACAAATTGGGTCCCCAGAAATCGAGGGCAGATCTCTTTTGAAGTAGCATCATCTGAAATTAAAGTTTGTTAGAATTCATTTTAAATTCCTGAGACCTGAAGAAGGACTCACACAGGTACGTGGATGGAGTAGAGCTATTCTCCACTCCGTGTGTGTGGAAGAGGAGGTTCTCACTGGGATGGGGAAGAAAACTAATTTTCTTCAGCATTTGCTTTGTGTCAGGTGCTCGGAATCCATTCTCATTTGATCATCCCAACATCCCTCTAAGTAGGATTTATCATCCACATTCCACAGGTAAGAGAAGGAAGCTTCCAGAACACACAGCCACTGCTGGGCAGGACTGACACGCCAGCTGTGTTTCTCTAGTTCCCAAGCCTGTGTCTCCATGTGCAATGTAAGGCACCACGTCATCACCACAGAAGACATAAATAACTCTAATTAAAGGCAAGGTATGCTGGCACCATCCCCGCAATGGAGTGATGTACTCGGAGATTGAACTGTAAAGCAAGGCAGGTAGAGTGGGAATCGGGAAATTCTCAGACTGCAGCCTCAGACCTGTGTGTCCGGCAGGCTGCTCACAGGCTTTAGGGATCGAGCTGAGTAGTGTCAGAGCTTGCACAGTCCCCAAAGCCCCGACTATTTACTGCTTGACCCCTTATGGAAAAGTGTGCCAAAAGGTATACAGGACAGGATTTTCACTGATCAGTGTTCAGTGCTGTCCCAAAAAGAGAAATTAAAGATCTAGCAGACACTGGAAAACCACATGCTTTATAGGTGCAAAAGGATCTGCTTACCCTGCCCCAGCCTAGAAGTATTGCATTAGATGAATCAATCCCCCTTGCCCTGATCTATTACTGACCAAAGAACTTCATTGCAGATTCTCTAAGGCTCATGATGACTTAAAGCATATCTGGAGAAGACAGATAACTTAGCTGCTATGAAACATAACCAGATCAGTCAGTCATGAGCTATTCTGAATTCAAAACTGCCCCGTTATTAATCTAATAATAGATTAGGCCTTGTATGGTTCTCATCTAGCTGTGGTCCTATCTGAAAGATCTATGAAACCAAGTTTGTAAACTTTACAAAAAAAAAAAAAAAATTAGGGTTTGAAGCACACAAAAGACAGCTAAATGGAAAACATTCAGCTAGGATGATTAAATAACCAACCTCTCAATCTATTTGTTCCATCAGCGTTTTTCACACATTAAATGAGTTAAAAGAATAAGTGAGCTTAATTGATATAAAAAGTATTCATAGTCTACTGTCTTTACCCTGTGATTTTTTGTCAAAACAAGACAGAAAGCATGAAGCTCTGTATGCCAACTTTCAAGCAGTTCTCTAGAGACAGTGGCCTAGAAGGTAGCAGAATTCAAGGTAGCCAAGGCGCTACCATGAATTATCATTGACTTTTCAAGGTAATACAAAAGAAGAGGTCTGGGAAAATCACAGAGAGTAAAGTAATAAAATTGCAAGTTGTTTTTAAAAGGATAAAATTTGGGCCATAGCTATAGCTCAGTGGCATAGGTGCTTCCCTGACAAGCACAAGGTCCCAAGCTTGATCCTCAGTACAAAATAAATAAATAAATAAAAGGACAAAATTAAAATAACTCCTAAGCCGGGCGTGGTGGTGCATGCCTGTAATCCCAGCACTCGGGAGGCTGAGGCAAAAGGATTATTGTGAGTTCGAGACCAGCCTGAGCTACAAAGTGAGCTTAAGGCCAGCCTGAACTGCATACTGAGACCCTGTCTCAAAAAAGACAAAAGTAAAAATAACTCTTTTAAGAGTTTTTAATAACTTCCGAAGAATTTTTTTAAGAATTTTTTCTTAATTTGAAAATATATTAGAATTGGTGATAGCATGCACTTCATTTTAGGCCTTCTGTGTATACAGATACATATATTATTAACTTTCAGACAGTTTTACATTTACAGAAAATAGCAAAACTCATTAAAGAGTATTGCTTCGTCAACCGGCTCTTGGCTGCTGTGGCATCTGGCATCAGCCTGAAGCCTTTGTCACAAGTTCCTTGTTTTTTTACCTAGCGTCCTTTCTGGATTGGCGCCTAATGGCCAATTAAATCCCAGCGAGGGAGAAGGGCTCAAGGCGTGCGCCTGGTCTGCGGCATCCAGGGCGGTCGCTGCGGCCCAGCGCAGGGCGGCGGCCCAGGGTGAAGCCAGGTGGGAGCTGCAGGCCGCTCACCGCACGCGCGCAGGCCGCGGTGCTGATGAAGGGTTTGAAGGCAGCCGAGAGAAACTCTGAGCGAGACAGCAGGCAGTGTCTTCACCGCTCGCAGGTCGGAAATTTAGAGTCCCCTTGTGGGGAGTGCTGAGAGGGAGTGCGTGACATTTCTGGAGTATGCCTAGAAAACTCTGAAATTCCAAGATTCAGAAGAACAGAAAAAGGTATCTGACTTCTTGGCCTTCCTTCCACTTCGCTGGCAGACGCCATACCTAACACTGCCTTCTCTTGACTGTATTTCACCTCTTTTAAATAAAATTTTAAGGGTCAGCTAAATAGCTCAGCAGATTAAAGTGCCTGCAAGCAGGATCAGGGTTCAAAGGTTGGATCCCCAGGCCTGCTGAGCCGGAATTGAGACTGGGAGCACGCCTGTAATCCCAGGTCATGGGAGGCTGTAAACAGGAGAATCAGAATCACTACGAGTTCATTCTAGTAGTGAGACCCTGAATACCCTGCAGACCCATCCCTAAAAAAAAAAAAAAAAAAAAAAAAAAAAAAAAAAAAAAAAAAAAAAAAAAAAAAAAAAAAAAAAAAAAAAAAAAAAATAGATAAATACATAAATAAAATTCTAGAAAAGAAAATACAATCATAATATACTCATGATTCAAAAGGTGCCAAACCGTATGCCGTGAGGTCTCTTTCCTTTCTGCTTCTTAATTCCCCGGCCTCTAACATTCTGTTGTTATTTTCTTCTGTATTATCTCAGAGATCGTCTGGGCCTTTATGAATGAACATGTACATATGCTTGTTGTTTACCTCCAACTTTCTGCAGTACTCCACACCTTGCTCTCTTCCTTATCATAGCCCAGTGCTCCTTGCATACTGACACATAGGGCTGGCTCATTCTTTTTTTTTTTTTTTTTTTTTTTGTCTTTTTTTTGAGACAGGGTCTCACTATGCAGTTCAGGCTGGCCTTGAGCTCACTTTGTAGCTCAGGCTGGTCTCGAACTCACAACAATCCTCCTGCCTCAGCCTCCCGAGTGCTGGGATTACAGGCATGCGCCACCACGCCCGGCCTCATTCTTTTTTCATGCCCTAATAATATTCCTCTGCTGAACTTTCTGTAATTCATTTTATTATCCCCAGTCATAGGGCATTATTTCTGATCTTTTATGCAGGCAGTGTTGTAGTGCATAAGTGAGAAAAGTACTTCCATGGTGCAAGAAGGTGTCCACAGGATAAGTTACTGCCTTTTCAGCATTCATCAAAATTTCTTTTCCACCATAGGAACCTGCTTTGCACTGGGTAGCAGTATTCACTGAAATACCTCAACATCTTCTGTTTGTTTCGTATAAAGGAATCATTCATGGCACTGAATGAAGCCACTTCTAAAAATACATACACTAATTTATGACAAAACTAGACTCCTTTGCTTGACTGCCTCCCAGTCTCAAATCACTTTTTCTGAGCTTTATTTGTTTAACAAGAAGTAGTAGTTGGTGTGCATGGAAAATAACAATACTCCTGGTGATGCTGGCAACCGAGTAATGCCAGGAAGAGGAGACAAGCCAGCAGGTGCCCAGCCTCCGGGGCAGCAGAGTCCCTCACTTCCTGCCTCCCAAGCCTGCTGATTCCACCGTGCATCTCAGCTTGAAGCTAGAAGACCCTAGGCTTGCAGCTTGTCAGGAGGCGCACGTCCATCCACAATTTTGCACATATTTCCTGCCAGAGTTCTTAGAATTGTGATCCCTGCACTATCTCAGCGGACTCCCCCTGGCAAGGCCAGGAAAGCTCAGTGCATTCCTTTCTGGTTAGCAGTCCTGGAAGTCATTGTGCATTGAGCACGTCCTACAGCTGCCTGTGGATTCCACGGTGCCCGCGACTGCGTGCTCTGTCATCGTTCCCAGCTACTCAGTGATGGAATCCATGATGCCGAAATTTCAATGAAGAATAAAGCAACATGGGGCCGGCGGTATAGCTCAGCGGACTAAGCGCTTGCTTAGGTAAGCGCAGGGACCAGTGTTTGATCCTTGGTTCCCCCAGCCGCGTCGGCCCCGCCTTCGGGTGCGCTGAGCCGGCAATGCAATCCGGGCGCGGTGGCGCGCGCCTGTCATCCCAGCACATGGGAGGCAAAAAGCAGGAAGATCACTATGAATGTGGGC
>PVKA01045001.1:0-15817 GCA_004027165.1 Ctenomys sociabilis
ATCAGAAATAAGGCTATATGTTTACCTGCAGCCTCTGCTTTACCTTCATTGCTCCAAGGATGAGTCATGGCTGCACCTTGATAGCTGCTGTTCAGATGATCCCTGAGTATGCTCCACTTCTGAGCCATCTCTTACATGTGCTTCAGCATCTGCACCCCAGCTGGACATCAGAGTGCCTTCTACCACTGCCCGATACTTACTGCCAGGTAGGAGTAGTCAACACAGAGTTTGGATTATGGGAACACGAAGATGTGCTCAGTATTTGTTCACTTGGCTAGAGAAAGTCTTGTGGTATTGGTGCCCCAGCAGGGAAAGGGCAGCAATACCCAATATTGATGAAAATACTGGTAGCATCCTGTAACTCAGTCATGTCCCAAATTTACTGATCAAGGAGATTATGGGGCCACAGAGGAAAGAGATCAATGATGTAGAGTGTGCCTAAGGAGAGTCACATGGAGAGAAAAACATTCTCTCACACAGAGCAAATAGGTCAAGCAATGGCCATGACTCATCTACATGGCTGACAATGACAAGGGATCTATAAACTGTGGTGCAGGGTTTCAGGATAAAGCCTGATGGGATTTGACTAACCTTGTCAGATACAAAAGCTAAATTTCTTGTTATATAGGTATTGCTTTACCTTGGTCTTAACCATCCAGCAGAAAAGTATAATAATAATAATGAGGTATAAAAAGTTAAGCCACGTTAATATGCTGAGCTATGAAAGGCTCAAGTCAACAACTTCTGACATTGCCAGTCCTACAGATAACTCACTACTATTAGGGATACTGGACTATATTGGTTTATTTTGCTGAATTCGTGCACCTACAATATTTAGATGACAATGGAATACTCATATCTGACAAAAATAAACAAAAAAGGGGATACAAATGAAGGACCATTTTGTATCTGTATATACAAAATAGTTAGAATAGATCTACAGCTACTTTCTTTTAATTGAATGGGAAGAAAGATTTGTTTGTTTTTTAGAAGAAAGATTTGTACTGATAGTGTTTGGACAGGATATCATGTCTGCATCTTGTACTATGAATAACTACTATGAAGACAACAATATGCAATGTATTAATTATTGAAACTGTCTCACCAATTGGTTTTGGAACACTCTCATTGCTACTTGTTTCTCAATAAAATTAATAAAAAATAAAATGCTGCTAGTGGCAAGTTCTCTGAATGATTAGATACTTCTGTTTCTGGTATAAAGTCTGGATCTTTTTCAATGGCCACCGTGTAGTTACTGAACGGACATGAGCCCAGTGAGTGTCCTTAAATATAAATTTCATGTCATTTTTCTTGTGCAAAAAGGTTTACTCTATCCTTTCAAAAGATCTGTAGGGAATCCTGATTCTATTTTTTTTTAAAACTATATTTAGTTTGCTTTGAAGATGAATAAAACTGAGATGCTATTATGCTCCTCTCCTACTTTGCAGCATCCAGAAATTCCTTTGCTATTAATACTCAACAGAAACAGATTTCTTTGATTTTTTTTAGTTTAGAAGATCAAAAGCTGCCAGAAATTGTCTCAAAAGGAAAATATACCTCTGAGAAGTTGTGCTTGCGATTCTGAGGGGCTCGTGTCGATGTCCACTGTGTTAGTAATGAGGAAGGGATCATGCAATGAGAAATGTGCTCAAACTGTCATGTTAACCCCTTTCTGTATCCACTACCCCTCCTGGGAAAGCCCCAGTTGGAATCTGCTATGTGGTTTGTTTTGTGAAAACTTAGAATACAGAGCTTGCAGTACAATTTCATGGCAATTTTAGTAGGCAGAATCATTTCCCGAAGACAGTTATCAAAACAAATGATTCTTTCTGGCTAAACCCACTTCTTTGGAGAAAACAACTGAGAGGTACAGGACTTTTTTTTTTTTTAATATTTAGGACAGGGTATACAGGGTGTACAGGGTCTCACTGTGTAGATCAGACTCATAGTGATCCTGCTGTTTACAGCCTCCCAAGTGCTGGGATTACAGGCGTGTGCCACCACACCCGGTCTTGATTGCTGGCTCAGTGTGCCCTGGGGGTGGGGCCAGCATGCAGGCCTGGGAATCAAACTCCCAGTTCCTGGGCCTGCTTGCAGGTGCTTTAATCCACTGAGCTATTTGGCTGTCCTTGGTATAAGGTTTTAAAGCACTCCATTTCTTTTTCAAGTCTGAACCTAGACATGTAGATATCACATATCACATGAACATTTCCGCTCCTCTGGCCTAGCAGTGAAGCCCTGTACGTGCCGGGGCTGTGACCAGGTCCACAGCCTGAGAAGGCTTTGCAGCCACTTCCCAACACTTCTGTGGGTTTTGGGCTTTGGAAAGATCCAGAATTCTTGCAGTGCTGATTGATGGAATGTACACTGGCATCATTAGGCCCTTGGTGGTACAGACTGGACACCTTCTGAGGGACAGGAACCTAAAGACGAGGTGCAGTATCCTCCCGAACATCCCTAGGAACACACCACTGCAGACAGGGCTGAAAATTCGAGCACAGACTCTCCATCACCACACCCCTTGGAGCTCAGTCCTGAAGGTGGGACCCCTCCTGGCCTCCAGCTCAGCTTTGTTCTTAGAGTACGTAAAAGTTCAATGGTGAAAGGTAAGAGGTAAACAATAGGACAGGCTACTGGTGGAAAATTAGAAAATAAAGGCAAATGACGGAAAAATTGTATCACTTGCAATCTCACCTACCCAGAGAAAACCAGTGGTGACACTTTGGAAACTTTTTGTACTTTGAGAAAGAGTAATATTGTACGATCATACAGTGGACCCCTGAAATTCATGGGGCTATATTGCTAGAGCACCAAAAATTGTGGAAAATTATGAATTTCTAGGTATAGTCAGAAAAATGTCTGTAAGTGCCCATTTTTTATAGTTCAAACTCTAATTATGCTATATCTCCTGCAGTTTAGTAATTTAATAAAATATGGCATATAGTACTGTAATAATTTAATTTAATAAAAACTGTACAGTCATTCAGTCCTCTCTTGGAGTGCCTCAACTTCTTCTGGAGTTTAGGTTCATTGACAGAAGCCTTGGAGGAGTCAGGGCCTTTTGGCAGACTAAGGGATCATAGAGCTTCAAGAACCCTGGAGGTGGTTACATCCAGTGTAGCAAGTGTTATGAAGGGGAATGCTGATGTATCTGCTTGTGGTGGGTTACAGGGCGGCAGCCAATCAGCGCAAGGAGAACTGAATAATGCTTCCGAATTGGCTATCTGGGAACCTCTTGCAAACAACTGAGGCTATGAGCTCTGGACTACAGTGTGATGGGGTATACTGTACTCACATGTGGTATGCATGTGACATGCATGTGCACTTACACTACAAATATGCATGTACATAAGGATTATTCCTGATTTACAATGACTCGGTTTGCAAGTCTGCTCCCTGCTTTGGCTTTACAGTGGTATAGAAACAATACACATTCAGTGTGGAAACTGTACTTCCACTTCTAAAGTTTTGTCATTTTCCAGGGTATTAATATGAACTAAGGTCCTTTCTCATGACACTGGGCAGCCACGGCAAGACAGCAGCTGTGACAACAGCTAACGCTCAGCAGCACAGCATGCTCCTTAAGCTGTCATGTTTAGTAGATTAGCTGCATAAAATACACTTTTGATTTATGACAGGTTTATCAGCATGTAATTCCCTTGTAAGTAAAGGAACATCTATCTGTACATGTGTTTTGATAACTAAACAAACATAATATAAAAATCTATTTCTTCTCTTGATGCATTATGAAGATACCTCGTATTCATAAATGTTTATCCAATTTTAATCATCTGAAGGAAATAATTTTGAACTTACCAAAAAAATACAAAAATAGCAGAGACTTCCTATGTACACTGTACCATATTTCCTCTAATGCTCATACTTTTTGTAACTGCAGTAAAACATCTAAACTAAAAAATTAACATCTGTTATCCTTTCTACTAGATTCCACCTCACCTATCATTGTAACGTCAGTGCTCCCATGTTTCCTTGATTTTCATGACTCAGATACTTCTGAAGAGTACTGCTCAGTTATTTTGTCATGTGTCATTCCATCTGCATTGTCTGACATTCTTTTCTCTTAGTCTGAGGCTATGCATTTTGGGAAGAACGTCATGGCACTCTTCTCAGTGAACTGTCAAGATCTTCACTGTGTTGATGTGGCTTCTACCGGGGATGTTAAGTCTGGTCCCTTGGTCAAAGAGGCATCTGCTGGCCATTTCCAGTGTACAGGTAATACATTTCCCTTCTTAATTAGTACATATAGATAACTTTGTCAGTATGTCTACTTTCTGCTTGAACATTACTGTGTCACTCAGCTTTCTATTGCTATGACAAAATATCTGAGAAAATCAACTTAAAAAGAAGGATGATTTATTTTGGGTCATGAGTACAGAGGTTTTAGGCCATGGTCACTAGGCCCAGGTACTCGGAACATGTGGCAGCACAGCACATTTTGGGGGCAGGCTCATGGGTGGGGGATGTCTATTCAAAATGAGAGCTAGGAAGGGCTGGGGGGTCCCAGAGCCGCCTGAGGATATGTTCATGATGCCCCAATTTCCTGCCACTAGGCCTGATCTCCCAGAGGTTCCATCACCTTACAACAGGACCACAGGCTGAAGCTTAATCCTTCAGCATATGGGCCTCTTGGGAAGACTGAAGATCCAAACTGTAATAATTAGCTTGTTAATTTTGGCATTCATTGTGGGAAAGTACTATGGATTAGATAGATAGATAGATAGATAGATGGACAGATAGATAGATAGATAGATAGATAGATAGATAGATAGATAGATAGAGACAGATAGATTGATTGATTTGGCACAGGATCTCACTACACAGCTTAGACTCCTAGTGATCCTCCTGTCTCAGCCTCCGCAGTCCTGGAATTACAGGCATGTGCCACCATGCCCAGCATGGTGGGCTGGGCATAGCATGTGGCACTGGGGAATCTGGGTTCTTGCGCTTGCCAGGCAGGTGCTTAGACTGCCGAGCTACCTCCCCAGGCCCCATCACTGTCTTTTAACTTACATATTTAGATGATTTATACTTACTGTGATTATTGATAATTTTGTATTAAAATCTTTCATCTTAGCTGTTTTTGTCCCATATGCCCCCTTTTCTCTATTATTAGCTCTTTCTCTATTATTAAATTACTTAAGCATTTTACACATGATTTTTTCTTTATATCTTTGAATTCTTTTAATAGTTTCCCTAGGTACACAATATTCATCCTTAGTCAGAGTTTACCTTCAAATATATACCATTTCATATGTAGCATATGGACATACAATATTTTCAATTTTTCCTCCTACTTTATTATATTATATTTTTCATTTTACATATTCTAAACACATAGTATACTGGATTTGTTTTCATTTTTGATGACTGTCTTTTAGGACAATTAATACTAAGAAAAATAAGTTCTATTTTGTCTTCACTTTTTCCATTTCCAGTGTTTTTTAATTTATTTTTTTCAGCTTGTTCAAGTTTTGTTTGAACTTGCATTCCTGCTGCCTAAAGAACTTTTTCAACATTTCTTCTGGTGTAGGTGTGCTAACAATGATTTCTCTGTTTCTGACAATAATCTTTATTTCTTTTTTATTTAAGAAAGTATGTGCTAGATGTAGAACTCTGGGCAGGTAGACTTTTGCATTTGTAAATTGTCACTCTGTCTTGTCTTTGTTGAGTGGTCTATCATAATTGTGATTTTTTTTTTTGTGAAACTGGGGATTGAACTCAGCCCTTGCGCTAGCCAGAGAAGCACTTATTCCACTGAGCCATCTCCCCACCCCTTAATTGTGAATTTTGTACTCTTTATCCTCACTATTCCAAGAAGTTGATTTTGTTTGAACTTCATTTGCATTTATTTTGTTCTGTATGCTCTATCTTATTTGGATCTGTGTTTTGGTGTCTTTCATTGCTTTGGGGCAATTACTGGATTTTATTTTTTCATGTAATTTTTTGACTGTATGTACTTTTATCTCTAGGTTTCTGGCTGTGTCTTCCCAAGATAAATGAGTACTCAAGTTTTCTGTTGTAGGTTGTTTTCAAACTTCTAATTAGTATGCTGTCCTATGAATTTAGCTCTCTACTGGTTCAATAAACATAGTAATCTTAAGCCTTATCTGCCCTTTCCTTTCCTGTAAGAATGGAAACGATGCTCTTTCTGGTTGTTTTCATCCCTGTAAGAAACAAGGAATCTACAAAAAGTAACTTATAAAAAATTATATTTCATTGTATAGATGTGCAATGCCTTGTTAAAGCTATTCCTTATTATTTGGGTAATTAGATCACTTAATGATCCACATCTTTGTCCAACCAGGATAGAGCATTAGTAATGTGACTGTCAGGTATAAATCTTGAAGGATTTCACTCAGTACTGTCAAACTGACTTTCAGAAAACCACTGACAATCTACGCATCAGCAGAGATGGCTGATCATGAGTTATAGGTTTGAAGCTTTGGAGAAACTTTCTCTATGGACATGAATAACTAGACCTTACCATGGACCTTCCATTTGCTTGGGCATGCGTATTCTGACCCAGGAAGAAAGAGACTGGCTTCCTCTAGCCAACTGAGGCACTGTCAGGAAACAAGCCTGGGAGAACCTAGGATATGTCGATATACCCATGCCCAGGCTATGACTGCTCTTCTTCAACAGCTAAGCTAGCAGAGGAGCGTTCAGACATTCCCTGTCTAAAGAGTGCCCAGCCAATTCTAAGGCAGAGACCAGCCACATGTACACAACATGATAACACAAATTGGACATGACGGAGATGAATTTCTGAAGGCAACTTCTAATTATTATGCTGGAAAATAAATAACTGTGGCAACCTTTGAATTTTTGGGGGTAGTGGAAGGAATATTGTGGCTTGGACTTTTAATTCCAGATTAAATTATTCAACACTTTACAAAGCAGTCGCTATTTAAACTGCCAATAATATTTAACATGAATTTACTCACCATTCCCTATCCTTGTACTGTATAATTTATAACACTAAGCCCTTTCAATACTCCAAAATGCCAGATAAACTTTTCTCATTTGCTCTTAATTTGGTCACGCAGGATAATACCAACATCTGAAGGCTCTTTAAACTGCTTTTTAAAATGCATTCCTGTGAGCACCACCCGTAGACCCTCTGCTCCTTGTCATCATCCATAATTATTTCCAATCCAAAGCGGCCCTTAATGCACGTATTAATCTGGCATTCTCCTCAGTGCAAAGCACAATCAGCTCTATTAATTTTTAAAAACCTTCCTATTTTTAAAGGGGACTGCAGATGCTTGGCTATTACTGAAAAGCTATTAGAAGTTAACACCTTTCTTTCCCCAGAGACTGGCAACGTCCTTGGCCTCCAAATGCCACCCTATTTTACATTATCAGCTGCTAAGATGAAGTATTAGAGACATTTTTTCTTTTTTGCTTTGGAGCTGGCAAAGCTATTATTAGCTAATGGCAGAATTCTGCTGGGCCTGTGGACCAAGAGAGGTGGAGACAGGTTTTGAAATTTCTTGGATTTCTGGAAGTATGTGGGTCCAGGTCAGGGGCAGATGAGGAGGGAGGTGAGAAGTCAGGACTGGTGTCTTGGGGGAACAGGGAGGGAGAGAGGGAAGGACAGAAAGGGAGGTGGGAGAGACAGAGGGAGGGAGGGGGGATGGAAGGAGGCAGGGAGAGGAAGAGTAGGGAGAGAGAGAGGGAGAGAGGGTGGAAAGGGGGGTGAGAGACAGAAAGAGACAGAGAGAGAGGAGAGAGAGAGAGAGAGAGAATGAAAGATTATTTCTTTCTCTCCTCTCACTGTCTCCTGTCACTTGGATGATTTGGATGAGATATAAAATACATACAATTAGCTGAAGATAGTAACAAAAACATCAGTTTCCTGTTTTCTTAGAAACTATCACAGGATTATGAAAGAGTTAAAACAAAGTGAGGCCCCCAAACTTCAAACACACAATCCAAAAACAGGCCTCTGAGATGAATACACACTTCTCAGATGAGCAAGTACACATGGTGAATAAATACATGAAAGAATGCTCAACATCCTTGGTCATTTGTCAAATGCAAATTAAAGCTACAGAGATACTATCTCACTCCAGAGAAAACTGCTAACTAAAGAAAACCAATTACAAATGCTAAAGGGGCTGTGGAGAAAAAGAAACATTTCTCTACTGTTGGTGGGAGTTTAGACTGGTACAACTACTATGGAAATCAGTGTGAGGACGCCTTTATAAACGAGGATTAGATGTCCCATTCAACAACCCAGCTATTCCCCTCCTGGGTATTTTTCCAGAAGATTTGAAAACATCATACCACAGTGATATATCTGCACCCATGTTTATAGCAGCACAATTTGTCATAGCTAAATCTTGCACACAGCCCAAATGCCCATCAGCTGAGGACTGGATAAAAATGATGTAGTATTTTTATACAGTGGAGTATTATTCAGTTATAAAAAGATAACCTGGAGGCTTTCATAGGTAGACAGATGCAACTAGAGACCATACTCATAAGTAAAATGAAGCAGACCTGCATGTATGCATAACACACTGTCTTGCTAGTGTAAGAACCTGAAAAAGTAAATAAAATCTGAAAGGTACAATAGATAATTGTGAAAGGGAAAGAAACTATTCAAAGGGAAGGAACAACTGGAATGAAGAAAGGAGAAAAGAAAGAAAACAAGGAGAGAGAAATATGTATGTGTATGAACAGGAGAGCTTGTATAAATGTACTGCTGATTTCTGTTGGTCTGTTGAACAGTTAATGCCTAATGTTTTTCTCTCTTTTTTGCCTTTTTATAACTTTAGGGGACCAATTTTGCATGCATATATCTGGTAATCTGAGCAACTAATCTGAAGACAATAATATGGAATACAACAACCATTGTTAAATTCCTATTACATTGGTTAGTGAAATTTTGTATCATTTCCAATGTCTTTTTTTAAAACTATTTTTTATTCTCCTTAAAAAGGAGAAAGTAAACAGGAATACAAGTGAGCTATAAGCTCTTGGCTGGGTGTGGTGTGACAATGCCCAGGGGACCCAGAAGGCAAGAACACGTTCATACATCATCTGTTACAATCCGCTTCGGAATGGAGTCTCTCAGCTTGGGGAACTGCTTCCTTGTCACCTACTGTGAAGTAGTAGGGACAATGGATGCCAGGCTGTTAGAAATGGTTATTCCTCAACACTGGCCATAACTTGGTATCCCCAGTGAGGAGGAAGCTTGGATAAGGTGCCAACCTGGCCCACAGAGCCTGCATCTGAGCTTCCTGGGCTCTGGTTATTCTCAGACAGGTCAATTTGGCCACAAAGCTGACTGATTATGCTTACAGTACATACAGGTCTCATATTGTCCTCTTCTATACATGTATTCTGGAAGCTGGAAGGTGTTCTGACTGAGAGTTCTGCCTGAAGCCTGTGTATCAGTCACACACCTCCCCTAAGGTCAGCTTCCATTGGAAGTATTTCATTAAAGCATTTCCACCAACAGTACACACACTGCTAGTCTTATTTACAGATGAGAAACGGAGGCGTGGACAATTTAAATCATGTCTTCAGAGGACAATCTGATGAGAACAGGAGCCAGCCCAGCTCTAATTGCTATCATTGATAGAGTGGAAAAATGATCTTGGCGGGTGACCTGCAAATGATACAGGGGAAAACATGAAACTCCTGATCTGAAGAGTACCTGGGATGAGTTTGTGTTCTCTAAAACTGAAGAATGAATTTTAGGAACAAATGGAGGTTATGGACAGAATATATTTATTGGGGGAAAGAAAGCTTCTGTCCGAGAGAGGGACAGGAGGGGGGCCTGAGTGGGTGGTCCTCAGAAAGCTGGCTCTTCCAGGGACTTTTATAGAGTAAAACCATGTAGTCAGGTGGTGGAGAACACGGGAACTTGCTTAGGTGGGCATGAGGTGGGACAAAACTATGGTCATCCAATGAGATTACAAGCATCATTGCTCAGGTAAAACTGATTAAGTCCAGGACCAAATGAGGAAGCGAGTCGTGTAGCAAGTGGGCATGAATATGGGACAGGGTCTCTTCCTTTTGAGGGCTGGGTTAGTGACTCATTTCAGCTCTTTCAAGGGGATTGATACCTATTTAGAGTATCAATCCCTAATGCCTAGCCCTAGGGAAGTATGTGGCTGAATTTTCTTTTGTCTTGAGGTCTGGCCCATAGCGGGGAGTATCTGCCTCTTCCAAAGTTGCAAAGTCACCATGTCTTCCATTTTTGTCTCCTTGAGGACCTGGCCCAACTCACTGCCTATAATATTTCTATCCAATTCAGCTGCCTAACATTATGGCCTGTGCTTGAACCATTCCAATAGCTTGCTTCCAGGGTCTGGATGGTGTCACTGAAGTCTTTAGTCCTCACCAACAAAAAATAAGCAGAAGGTCTCTCCCTGTAGTTTAGGTGATTGTTGTTGCTTACTGTGTAATCATCTATGCCCTAGGTCAGCTCCCTGCAGAATCCTCTTGGAAGCCTTTTTCTAGTAAATGAGTGGCCTGGGAGATAGCTCAGTAAAGTAAGCCCTTGCCTGGCAAGCACAGGGTCCTGAATTCAATTCCCGGTACTGTCAAAAACAAACAAACAAACAAACAAACAAACAAACAAAAAAAACCCTAAAACCAAAACCAAACAACAAAAAGACAAAAAATAGAGTGAATGACAAAAGAAAATTAGGAAAGAGTTAAAACATAAAATAGTAATCCAAGAATATAAATAGCTCATGATAGAATTGTTCTAATATAATACTTCAAAATAATATTTTTAAAAATAACATTATAAAGACCATTTCACTGGCAGTTCTATTTTTTTTTTCTGGATGCCTCAAATAAGTACAATGTGTTTTGCCTCCACTTGACATTTCTTTTAATTTAAAAATTTCACTCAACCAGTTTCAAAGATTATGGATCTGTAATGCTAAAAATAACAATAAACAAAATTTTCAAGAGTTTCTACGTACCTACTGCTTGTGCTCATATTATTTCCATTTGAGGCTAAGAGAGATCAAGCATCTCTTCTGAAGCTTGACTATGTTGGAAACTTCAGGCATTTTTGCTCATCTCTGATACTTCATATTGCTGCAAACTTTGTTTTTAAAGAAAGCAGTCTGATAATAACTACTCAGGATAAATATGTATGTATCTCTGACCCTGGAGTCTGCAAGAGCATGGAATCTCCAGGCAGTTTGCCCTCTGGATTTCCTGTCTCCAGAGACACATAGCATTATTTTTTTCCTTCAGCATTATTTGTAATGGTAACAAGACAAAATAGAACAACAACTGAACTTTGCTCTGAATAAACTCAGATGTGGGGAAGCCAATGACGTATTAAATGTCCAAAGTAAACTCTAGTATAATATTTATCATCAAATCCTATTGTAGTAAAAGCAGAAGGATATCAAGCCAAAGTCTTGTTTGGGTATCTGCGAGTCTTGCCTGTAAACGCTGACACAGGAGGTTTGGCCCCAGGCTGCGAATGTGAGTTGTCAACTCCTGGAGGCTCATTAACTTTTCTCTTGGAATAGCAAGCATGTGCTACTTGGTAAAAATTTAAAAAAATGGAATAAAGAAGACAGGAGGAATAAAGCCACCAGGTAAAGCAAAGGCTGAGGATTTGGGTTTCTATTTTATATTCAGAGAACGTTAAAAATTAGCTGTACTCCTGCTACAGGAAAGGTTATTCCCAGGAGTAGTCATTTTGAATTTATAACAAGATTTTTCCATTTTTAAATTGCTGACTGCTAGTGTTGTGTTCTTGCACTTGACTTTAGAAAAGCATTTACATGCTAACACAGTTCGGCATTAATATAATCACTGTGATAGAGAATATTCTTAGTTCTCATAAAATGCTTGTCTCTCAGTAACTTAATTTTTTTCCGTATGATTTAGCAGAAGATATGGATGGCAGCACAGATAACAGATAAGGGAGCAGAGGCTTGAATAAGAAAGTTGTTGCTCACTCAGAATGTGTTATCTTTCTAATAAAAAGGAACGCTGATTTGATGCCCGATAAAGTGCTTGATTGAATAATACTTTCGAAAGCCTGCTGAATAGGTTGATTTTTCCAACTGACTTTGCTTCAACTTGCTCTTGTCTTCCTGTCCCCCAAAGAAGATCCTTATTTTAAATTACTGAATAATTGAATGGAGTTTCACTCTTAGGAGTCTAGAAGTTGGATCAGGACCATGAACTTCTCTTGAAAAGACTGTCCTCAGCAGTAGGATCGCTGGTATGAGATGCGAGACGTGGAAAGTGTTGTGCGAAAGCTGTTCAGTGACAACGTGTGCCTCATTCTTATTCTCAGTGTCCCAGGGTCTTTTATTTGATGTCCGTCATAAGGCTAACATCCCTCCATGGCTCTCCCTCCAGGGGCTGTCAGCGCAGAGGTCCTCCACAATGGGTGGAGCTGGAGTTCTCATCTATTAATCCCATCTGCATGATTTGGAGATCCATTCCCTTTCATTGGCTTTTCTTATACAAGCTGAATTTGCCTGTTTCTGTTTCTGTGCATGTTTAGAGTAATCTCTGGCTGGATGCTGGGCAGTGTAAGTTTTATCTTATTGAGTATTTGATAATTTTGTCTTCCTTAAATATTCTTGATTTTACTCTCAAATGCGGACAGATTATTTTGAAGTGAGTTGTTCTTTTGCAATTTATTTTTAGGTGGAAACACAGAAGATGTTAGTCCAGGACTAATAAGGACTAATTTCTGTAAGTCTCTACCCAATATACGATATATTCTGAAGTTGTTCCACTTCAGCTGATAGACTCAGAAGGCATTCTTAGCCTGGTGTGAACTCTGGTGATGGTTTTGCCTGGTGCTTTCTGCTGTTTGCATCTTTCTTTCCTTTCCCTAGTAATTCTCTCACATGCTCACACCATTAGAATGCAGCTGAAGACTGCAGAGGCTAAGATCCATGAAGCTTTGCTGTGTAACCTTTGATCCTCCTTTGTCCTCATGCTGCCTTGAAAATGCTGCCTTTGTGGGTCTCTTCAGGTTCCTAATGTGTGTCTTCAGCTCAGGGAGCCCACTAGGCTCTGCCTGAGTCTCCCCATCCTGTGCTGTGATTCACAGATGCTTTCTAGGCAGGAAAGCCACTGTCTTGGGCTCCTTTTTGGCAGCAGCTATGACATCATGCCATGCGTTACTGTCTGAAAACTTTTTTTCATACCTTGTCCATTTTAATTGCTTAAAGTGAGAGGACAAATCAGTCCCTGCCATTTCATCATGGATGGAAGTAAATGTCTTGTAGCCAAGGATCTCAGCTTCAAAGCCCCAGCTGGGCCCCTTGGTCTTGACGTGTCTCCTCATTGTCTCATGATCTGCAATGAGGTAATGTCCCTTAGGAAGATCCTAAAATCAAGGTGTATTAATCAGTGTTTCACTTGGTGGAACAGATACAATATAAGGAACAGATATTAACACAAGGTGTATGATGTATAGGGAGTTACAAGATCGGCTTATAACAGTTGGCTGCAGTCAGTGGACAGAGGGGGTCTGCGCACCCCAGACTGAAGGATTCAGTTCTGATGTCTGAAACTCACTGTAGAGCTTTGTACAAGTCTATATCAGTCTACCAATGGGTCTGCAATGGAAGACTGAAGACTCTGTGATGGACGCTGAAGAGTCTGAGAGGCCAAGAGTCTGCCCTGCAAGCCAGGCGATGAAGTCCAAGCTGAAGGCAAAGACTGAAGTTCCTCCAAGAAAGTGGACTGCCCATGCCTTCCTCAGCCCCTTTATATGGTCTCTTTGGTCTGAGTCTCTCTGGGATGGGCCTGTTGTGCCCTAGAGTGGGACCAATCATGCCCCAGTGGGGTCTCCATGGAGGCTAGAACCTCAGTATTCCAGCCAAGCTGACACAATATATCAACCACTACACAAAGTCTGAGACTTTTGAACAGATTTATTTTTAGAAAAAAACAAGATATCCAGGGAAGCTTTCCTGATGAAAATAAGGTAGTACCTGCTTTGTGGTACCCACTTCCATTTATTATCTTATCTTTTTTTTTAGAATACTATAAATTGCCTTTATTTCATATGCATCCATATTTCAGCATTTAGTGGTCCTGAACAGACAGTGGGAAGATGCAACAGGGGCTGGAAGACCAGGAGGCCAGGAGGCCAGCAGCCCCAGGAGGGATCCACTGCATGCAGAGCTGCTCCTTTGTCCCTGCTCAGCATGAGAAGCAGCAGCACCAGAGCCAACATCCACGCTGGCAGGGTTCTTCTGTTTCAGTTCTCAGACTGTGCACCAGACCCAAATGGAGGCAATAGTGCCCGAATAAAGGCTTGAAAGCCTGTGTGAACATTCTTCAGCTCCAAAGCGAGGTGGATGGGGAAGTGGGAGCAATCCTGATGGATGGTGAGTGCTTAGGAGTCTTTGCGTGGCCTTGCTTGGTCCGTCCAGCAGGGACGCAGGGCTCTAGCAGGTCTGTGTGACCCCAGCAGCTGCTCTGTTCACCTCATCAAACCTGAGCTGAGACATCGGCTGATGGTGGCAGCAGGTGGCATCCTGGGGTCCGGTGCTCATTTCCCAGGCTGGTGGAGAATGAATGACTGTGGTTCCAAAGCTAAAGGAGGGAGATCAGAGACTTTCCAACCTTACCTGATGGCTTCCGGCCAGAGGAAGGAAGGGGTGGCATGGAGAGTGCTGGAGGTGACAGTGTGACAAAGGGGAGGAGGAAGAGGAAAAGCAGCACTCCTTGATAAAGGTGGGGGAGAGATGGGGAAAGCCCTGAATTCCTCACCAAAGGCCAACTTCAGAGGGGGTTGGAGGCTTACAATCTAGGCTTTGGCCAAGGGTGGGAGTGGAGGAGAGTGGCACAGGTCAATGGCTTGGAAGTGGGTATCTCTTAAGACTTAAAAACAGAAGCCAGGGTGCAGGCAAAGCACCCCACACCCAACAGCAGTCCCACAGGTGGCAACCTGAAGCCTTCATATTGACTCAACCAGCCACCCAGGCCAGGGCTCCAGGTGGTGGAGGCCGGCAGGGAGGAGGAAGGCAGCGCCCAGGCCGTGAAATCAGTAGCAAGGTGACTGTGGGAGGTGTCTTTTCACAGTTAGGCTAGATGTGCCCCATTAGTCCAGATGGGGATCAATTTAAATATTCTTTCTTGATCCCAGAAGTTCAACTATGTGGACAGTGGCTACACTTGACAGGATGATTTGTTATAGCACAACTTACATATTCAAACGGACAAAAAATTAGTATCATTTACAGTATGTTAAGATAAATTTCCTTGAATGGGAGCTTCCTTTCCAGTACTTTGAGGTCTACAGGATTTCACTAGAAAATTTACTACAGTGGAAAATGAAGATTGTTTAAATTGAACTGGGGTGGGGGCTGGTGGGGGGCCCTGGGGGGTTTTTGATTAACTGCTGCAACACTGTCCTTCAGGCGGCTGAGGAAGTTTCATATTTTCTGTAGACATCGTTAAATGCCGAAGCTCTTGCAGAACAACTTTGATGCTACATGAATTCTGCCATCTTGCTCTGATACGGCTCTTGGGTCCACCCCTCTGTTAGAACTATTAACTCCATTTGTATTAATTTTTGTTATAAGTCTTACAAAGGGGGGTGCATCTGGGTATTTAGGTCCACACCCTAGTTTAAGGTTTTTATAAATTGTTCTTAGAGGCCCAATTACAGCGCCCCCCCGTCCATCTTGTAAGTGTCATGTCTTTGTCATCTTGTAGACCCCAGCTAACTGTGTCATCTCCTACTCCTTTCTGGCCTTCGAGTTCTTCCAATAGTCGAAATTGCAAGGGACTTTTACTCCTGATCCTATGGTGGCTGCCATCTTGAGTT
>PVKA01045002.1:0-15809 GCA_004027165.1 Ctenomys sociabilis
GAACTCGACACCACAATCCAACACAGTCCAGCATTCTGCAACCATAGGGAGTTATTCAAAGAAATTGTCGACCATATCCATTTACAGCTCAGCTTAATATTATGGGCTCACGATGTATACTTCATTTTTATACATTTATGCTTTTCTGCTGGATGGTTAAGACCTAGGTAGATCCAAACTTATATACCAACACATGAGTTCTGGTCATTTTATCCCTCTCTAGAATATCTTTTAGTGGTCTGTGTAGGATTGGCTTTGTCATCTTGAAATTATTTAGTTGTTCATTATCATGAAAGTATTTTACTTCTCCATTATGTCTGAAAGAGTTTTGCAGGGTGTGTTAGTCTGGGTTGGAATTTGTTTCTTTGTAAGACTTAAAATACTTTGCTCCATGCTCTTCTTTTTTCTTGTGGTACTGGGGATTGAACTCAGGCCCTTGTACTTGCCAGTCAAGGGCTTATACTAACAAGCCATCTCTCCGGTCCCTCCATGCTCTTCTTAACTTGATGGATTTTGAAGAGAAATCTGCCATTATTCTGATGGGTTTTCCTTTCTTTTATTTATTTAGATTTTTTTTTTTCATTTTTAGGGAAGGGTCTACAGGGTGTTCAGAGTCTCACTAGTAGATCAGACTTGTGGTGATCCACCTGTTTACAGCCTCCCAAGAGCTGGGACTACAGGTGTGCACCACCACGCCCAGTCTCAATTGCTGTCTCATCATGCCCTGGTGGTGGGGCTGGCACAGCAGGCCTGGGGATTGAACGCTTGGCCTTTGTACTTGCTTGCAGATGCTTTAATCTGCTGAACTATTTGGCTCACCCTGGGTTTTTCTTTAAATGTGATATGTTTCTTTTGTCTAGAAGCTTTTAGTATATTGCTCCTGTGCTGAATTTCTGGGATCTTTATTATTATGTCTGGGTGTGGTTTTAATTTGGTTGATGTTATTTAGAATGCTATATGCTTTGTTTACCTGAATGTCAGATAGTTTCCCCATATTTGGGAAGTTTTCTGTTAGTTATCTGACATTCAGATTGTTTCCTTATGAATGTCACATTGTTTCCTTATATTTGGGAAGTTCTCTGCTATTACTTCTGTCCATATTCTTTTTATATCATTTGTATTGTCTTTCTTTCTTATTGATGTCTATTAGTCTTCCGTTGCTCATCTTTACATCATCTTGCAGATGTTGAATTATTTCTTACTGCATCCTAGTTGTTTTGTAGCGATCTTTTCTTACCTTCTCACTAGGTGCAACCGGGTTTGCTACATTTCTCAAAGATTCCATCATTTTCTATTCTCCTCTATTTTTTTTATCACTGTCATCTTTAGAAGCACTTAGTATTACTTTCATTATAGTTATCATTTCTTTTTTACTTCAGAAATTATTTCTGATCTGACTTCCTCTATACCCTTGTGCAGTTGTTTACTTCTGACACTATTATTTCAGAGATTTGAGGAATGTGATTTCCAATTTCTACTATACTGTTGTCTCCTGCATTTGTTCTGGGATGGCTCAGGGCCTGAGAATGTATTTTGCTCCTTCTCTGTGTCATTTTGTATAGCACTATTATTTGACCTTTGGTGTAGAGCTTTGGTACAGTTATTATCTTAGCACCAGGTCGAGATCTACCAAGTTCCAACTTGTCCAGGTGGGTGTGGCTTGGGTCTCGTTGCTGTGGTCTACTTCTTCCTGCTGCATCCCTTGGAAGTGAACCCTCTGTGCCACTCTGTCAAGATGTTCTGCTCTTGGATCAGCTGGGTGGGTCTTGCCTCTAGCCTCCCTGCCACGAGTTCTGCTGCAGAGTTCCACATTGGGCCTGTCTGATGGAGGAAGTAACACTCACATTCTGGGTCTGGGTTCTGGGTCAAATGAGGACCTGGTGGGCCCTCGGTGGTCCCATTCACATGCTAGGCCTGGTTTCTGGGTCCAGTGAGCATCTGGAGGGCCCAAGATGGTTTCTTTCAGACACCCGCCCTGGGCTCTGAGCTAGATGAGGATCCGACAGGCCGGATGGCCTCACTTACATGCATGACCTTCACTCTGGGTCAAATCTGTCAAGAGATGTTAAACCTTTTTAGTAATGTTAATTGGCCATTTGTATTTCTACAAATTGTCTATTCATTTAATTTGCTTATTTTTTATTTGGTGTTTTATTTTGGGGATTAGGTTTTATTGAGTTCTTTGTATTTTCTACATATTAGTCCTCTGTTATAAATATATGGCAGGGGCTGGGGAGATAGCCCAGTAGAATAAGTGCTTGCCTGGGAAATGTAAGGGCCTGAGTTCAATCCCCAGTTCCACAAAAAATAAAATTCTGGCAGTCTTTTTCTAATTGTGCATGTTAACTCCTCACTTTGTTGATTGTTTCCTTTGCTGTGAAGATGTTCTTAATTTGATATAATCCCATCTGTTGATCCTTACTGTTATTATTGTGCAGTTTGTTTTGAACGTCCTTGAGGATGAGTACATGATGAGCAATATGTTTGTGGATTCATTCTTTTGCATGAAGACAGCCAGTTTCCCCAGCACCATTTACTAATGGGGCTATCTTTTCTTTAATATGTTTTTGGTCACTTTGTCAAGGATCAAATAGCCCAGTATGTGTGTGGTAATTTCTGCATCATTTGTTCTGTTCCAGTGATCCACATGTTTGTTTTTGTGTTAATCCCATGCCAGTGTTTTTTTAATCACTGTCACCTTATTGTAACTACAAGTCATGTACTTCTTTTTTCTTTTTTTGCCAGAACTGGGGATTGAACTCAGGCCCTCGTGCTTGCCAGGGAAGTGCTTATTCTTGTGAGCCATCTCCCCAGCCCCAAGTCATGTATTACAATGCCTCCTGCTTTCTTCTCGCTGCTTAGGATGTTTTTGCTGTTCTGGATGTCTTCTGGGTCCACAAGAATTTAGGATTTAGGATTATTTTCTCTAGTTCTGTGATGAATGCTTTTAGTGTTTTCATTGAGATTGTATTGGATCTACCTGACAGTTTTGAGTATATGGCTATTTTGATATTATCTGTTCTGCCTATGCAAGGGTTATAGTTTCATATTCTGAAGACCTCCCTAATCTTTTTTCAGAATCCTGTAGTTTTCATTGTAGATATCTTTCTCTTTCCTGATGAGGTTGCTTCCTAGCTATTTAATTTTCTTGGTCCTATTGTAAATGGTATTGTTTTCCTCCATCTCAGTGCGTTCATTATTGGTATACCCAAATGCTCTTTGTGTGGCAACTTTGTATTTCACATTACTGAAACCATTTCTTAATTTGAAGACTTTTTTATGGATTTCTTTGGCTCTTTTATGTGCAGAATAATGTTATATACAAATAATGATAATTTTGTATCTTCCTTTCCTATAAATATCCCTTTTATGCTTGTCTCCAATTTTAAGGAGTTTGACTATTATGTGTTTTGGAAAGATTTTTTTATTTAACTTATTCGAGGTTTTCTTAGCTTCTTAAATTTGTAGGCCAAATCTTTTGCCAAATCTGGGGTGATTTTAACATTTCTTTTCTACTAGTGCACATCCTTTATATACAAGAATGGTTTCCATTTGGCCTACTGGTTCATGTATCCAATATGCTTTAATAATTTATATCTCTAGTTCCATCCATTATTCTGAAAAGAACATTTCATTATATATTTAGCCATTACTTCCATGAAGGTTACTTTTGCCTCCCCTTATGAGACTCTCACGGTGCAAATGATGCTTCATTTATTGTACTTCAGCAGGTTCCTAAGTATCTTCTCTACTTTATTTATTTTCAATGTGTTGATAAGACTGGATAATTTCTACAGTCCTATCTTTATGTTTACCAATTCTATTATCATTTTGTGTTGTGTTGGGAACCTCTAGAGAAATTTTTATTTTGGTTGTTGCTTTTTCAGGTTTTTAATCTACATTTTCATTATAGCTTGTATTTCTTTACTAGGGCATTATATTTTAATTATTCAGCTTTCTCATAATTGTTCACTGAAACATTATGATATTAGCTTTGATTTATGTGGAGATAATTCTTGTTATTTACTTTGTGTTGACAACTCTTTTCCTTTTTTCTGTGGAGATTTTACTAGTTCTTGTTGTGGTCAGTGATTTTATTATATCCAGGAAAGTTTAAACATTATGTTGTGATAAGAGACATCTGCTATAATAATGTCTGTAAGTATAATATCATGTATGCACCTTGTATGATACCAAAACAATATGAAAACAGTTTGCAATGTATTAATTTCTCTAATCTGTCTTGTTAAGGTGTCTTAAAACTGTCTGATTCATATTTGTACTTCAATAAAATAAAAAAATAAAAAAAACAAAAATAAAAAAGAATAAGTAACATTGGAAGAACTGACAAAAAATAAACATTATGTTGTAAGGAACTAAATCTTATTTTCAAAATTTTATTTTTTAATGAAAGTATAAAATAGTATTAAAATAGAAAAATTACAAGTGATCCAGAATTTCATTTAACAAAATAATATGAATTTTCCAGTATTTGTTTGTAATGCATAGCATTGTCTTCCAACAAGTTATTCATATTACCAGATATATGCATGAAAATTTGGAAGAGGAACAAAGAAATATATAAGAAATTAAGAAGAGGAAAATGAGAAACAGCTGAGAAAAGGTGACAAAACAAATTAAGCATTGTCTTCTCCCTTTCCACAGACCAGCAGATGTCCACTGTGCAGTTGACTGAATTTATTCAAAAGGAAAGAGTTACTGAGTTGAAGAGAGGGAGTAAGAGCTATATCTATATATGTAAGCAGGATGGAACTAGATCTTTTTAAATGTTCTGCTAGTAGGATACTTGTAAACACACCAAATTAGGAGTGGGATATGACTTATTTGGAAATGAAAGTCCATCTCTCCCACTGGCACAGGCTATGGTAGATTCACTGAAGAATTCTACAAAAAATTTAGAGAAGACCAAATGGGACTACTTTTCAACTCTTTAAACAAATCAAAAGGGCCGGCCAAATAGCTCAGCAGATTAAAGTGTCTGTAAGCCGGTGCTGGGGCTTAGGGTTCGATACCCAGGAGATGGTACGTGCCTGTAATCTCAGCTCTTTTTTTAATCTCAGCTCTTGGGAGGCTGTATGTAAATGAGTCCAATCTACAACCTCATAGTGAGACCCTGAATACCCTGCAGACCCTTCCCTAAAATACAAAAAAAAAAAAAAATAAAAATAAAAATAAAAAAGAAAGAAAAGAGGAAAGAAACTGAAAGGGAAGCAACACTGCCAAATTCTTTCCTAGAAGCAAGCAATACCTTGCTACTAAAACCAGAGAAGCATTCAGCCAAGAATGAGAATTTTAAGCCAGTCTTGCTAATGAACATAATGTAAAAATCATCAAAAGATACTGGAAACTGAATGCAGCAAGTCACCAACAACATTATAGAAGATGACCATGTAGGATTCAGCCCAGAAATGTTGGGATGGGTCAACATATGCAAATCAATAAATGTAGTATACTATATTAACAGAGTTAAGGTCAAAAATTATATGGTTATCTTTTTATTTTTTTGGGGGGGCAGAACTGGGGATTGAACTCAGGCCCTTGTGCTTGCCAGGCAAACATTTATTCTACTGACCTATCCAGCCCCAAATCTTTGTTTGTTTGTTTTTTGCAGTATGAAGATTCAACTGAGGACCCTGTGCTTGCCTGGCAGGCACTTATTCTACTGAGCTATCTTCCAAACCCTACTTTATGATCACTTTAATACATGCAGAAAAAGGGACTGATAGAGTCCAACATCTATTCATAATAAAAACCACACAGAAAATTGCTATAAATGGTTCTAATAAAAGCTACCTATGACAAATCAGTAGCACATATCATACTAAATGGTCAAAAACTGAAGGCTTTTATTCTAAAATCGGAAACAAGATAAGGATATGTATTGCCACCACTCTTACTAAATATAGTTGTGGAAACTAGTTAGAGCAATTGGACAAGAGAAAGAAAAGAAATAAAGATAAGAAAGGGAGAATTTAAATTATAATTTGAAGATGGTATGATACTTTACATAGGAAGCCCCCCAAATTTCACCAAAACATTTCTAGATTCAGTAGCCAAATTCAGTCATGTAGATGGATAAAAAGATCAATAAACTTCCTGTACACAGATAACAAACTCACTGAGAGAGAATTGTGGGAAACATCTTTCAATACAGTATACAAGAAAATGAAATACCTAGGAATTATTCTAACAAAGAAAGTGAAAGAGTTTTACATTAAGAACTACAGTATTCTGAAAAGGAATTCAAAGAAGATATCAGAAAGTGAAAATGGCAATACTTCTAAAATTTTCATACAGAGTTAGTGCAATGCCACTGAAAATTCTAAAAGCATGTTTTTCAGAATTAAAGAAAAGAGTATTAAAATTCATTTGAACCAGAAGATTCCAAAGCAATACCAAAGCAATTCTGGGCAACCAAAGCAAAGCAGGAAGCATCATAAGCATTCACATGAAAGTATACTCCAAAGGTCCCACTGGTAAAAACACAGATCTGATGATCAATGACACAGATTAGAAGATGTAGAAACCATTGCAGCTATCTTATCTTTAAAAAAGGAGCCAAACACATTCACTGGAAGAAAGGTAGCTTTTTTTTTTTATGAAATGGTACTAGAAAAAATGGCTTTCTTATTTCTCACTGTGTACTAAACTAAAATTGAGATACCTCAAAGTTTTAAATAGTGAAACAAAAATACTAAAATCTTCTGGAAAGTAGAAGGTACAACTTTTGAAGACATTGGTGTATGCAAAGACTTTCTGAACAAAATCACAATCACATATGAATTATCATAAGAAATAAACAACTGGTGTTTCATTAAAACACTTTTGCAGAGCAAGAAAAACCAACAGAGTGAAGAGAAAACTCGCAGTGTAAAATTCTTTTCCTAGCTGTTCCTTGGACAAAGGATTAGGATCTAGAACATATGAAGAACTCAAAAAATTCAAATTTAAAGACCCAAATCAAAAATGGGCATCTGAAATGAATACGCATTTCTGTGACTAAGAAATAGATACGGGAAATAAATACAAAATGTTCAACATCATTGGTCACTTGAGAGATAAAATTTGAAATGATGTTAAGATTCCATCACATCCAGAAAGAATGTCTACTATCAAGAAAACAGCCTATAACAGCTACTGCTGAGGTTGTAGAAAAAAGGACCCCTTTTCTCACCTATTGGTGAGAGTGTAGACTAGTATAAACATTGTGGAAATCAGTGTGTATATTTCTCATAATCACTAAAACTAGAGGTTCCACTTAACCCATATATTTTTCTTCTTAGTATATTTCTGAAAGAATTAAAAGCATCATACCATAATGATATATGATTGTATTGGCACTGTTCATAATTGCTAAATCTTGGAATCACTCTAAATGCCCATCAGCCAATGAATAGATAAGAAGTTTTAAAAAGTTTTAAGTTTTAAAAATTGTACAATGGAGTACTACTGCATCATAAAGATGGATAAACTGGAGACATTTTTAGCTAAATGGATGTACCTTGAGACACCTTCAGTGAATAAATTGGACTCACATGTATAAATATTGCATGATTTCTCTGGTGTGAGAAAAAAATTAATGAAAGTAGTTTTGTAAATAAATAGGGCAGAAGGAGCTGAAGAGAACAACGGAGGATTGGAAAAACACTAGGTATATAATCTACAGGCACAGATTCTCTATTATGAATGTTATTATGTGTATCTAGAGGGGGGGTCAGGGAGATGGCTCAGTGGAATAAGCGCTTCCCTGGCAAGTGCAAGGGCCTGAGTTCAATCCGTGGTTCTGAAAAAAAAAAAAAAAAGACATCTAGAATGTACCAGTAAAACAAAAGGTAAAAAAAAAAAAAAAATCAAATACCAAGCTGATCTCCCCAGGTAATTTGTGTCACTTTGGGGACTCAGTGTTGGACTCTGACCTGGTTTAAGCCCAGAGGCAAAAATGGGTGCTGAGGGATGTTTCTGAAGAGTGTCAGCATTATCAAGCTTGGTCAACACAGGACTACTTTCCTCAGGTATGAGGAGCCAACACCACAGGATGTGGGAGTGGGGGTGCCTCCACTACTGTTAGAGGCAAAATCTCTTCCTCTGGCTAACTAATCTCATTAAAGTCTAACATCCTCAGTTTCATTAAGATCATCCCAAACATCTCAAACCCAGTTTATGGGTTCCTATTTTTTTGTGAACAGAGCCCTAACCTGTACTTCAGATACCCTATGAGACAGCTGGTTTCAAGTTTCTCATCTCCACCTTTTGCTGTAGCACTTCTTGGCTATTCAAAGCATGACTCAAGGAGGCCCAGATACAAGTCATATTATCTCTCTGAAAGGCAGACATGTAAATTTTGGCAATGTCCATATTGTGTTAATTCTGTAGTCACAGAATAAAAGAGTTATAGAGGCATGACTACTCCCACCTAGATTTCTAAGCTGTATTAAAAAGCTTGCGGCCAAGATATAAACTTGATGTGGAAGCTGAGATGTCATGAAGAGGTCTTACTAGAACAACGTCTGGTGGAGTCAGGGATGGAGTTGTCCTGGAGACAACAAAAGTATAGCATTACTACCATGAAACTCCAGCCTGGAAGAAATTTATTTATAAGATTTGAATCCATGGGCTGCTCCCATGAAAGTTACTGGGGTAGAGCTACTAGTACCTTGGAGGTAGGATATGAAACTATAAACTTCCCTCTTAGGATTGCTTTCATCATGTCTAAAGGGTCCTGGAATCTTGCACTTGCATTATCATTTGATTGTAGGAAATGTCTAATTCTTTCCTTGATTTCCTCTATGTGTCACTGATTATTTCAGAGTGTCCTGTCTATTTTCATGTATTTGTATAATTTCTGTGATTTCTTTTTTGGCATTAATTTTGTTTTATTGTACTATGATTTCATAATATGAATGGGATAATTTCAGTTCTTTTTCAATACTTAAACATGCTTTATTGGCTAATATGTAGTTTATTTTGGTGAATGGTTGATGGCTGAAATTGTATATTTTGTTGCTGTTGGGGGGAACTATGTAGATATCTATTAAGTCCCCTTGTTTGAAGATGTGACTTAATACTGACTTTTTGATATTTTGTTTATTTCATCCTTCTATTTGTGACAGTGGGATTTCAAGGTATCTAGTGTTTCTTTTTTATCTGATCTTTCATGTCCAGTAGTGTTTTGTTTTATGAAGCTAATTGTGCTGGTATTTGGTACAAATAGATTTATCATTGTTATCTTTTCCTATTGAATTGCATTCAATATTAATTTTCAGAGTTTGAGTTTCAGTCTGTGAAGTTCTTTTGAGATTAAATGTGTTTCTTGCATATAGCTTACCATTGAGCTATAATTTTCTTTATTAAATCTGTCAATCTCTGTCTTGACTGGAAAGTTGAGGCTATTCACTTAGACAGTTATTCCTGAAAGATTTCAACTTATCTCTGTTATTGCATTATTCTCTTTTTGGTAATTCCTTTCTACCCATTACATTATTTTCTTTTTGATGATTCTTTTTGTGTGTGTGTGTGTAGTTGTGCTTGACATTGTTTGCTTTATTTATTTATTAGCTATCCTGGAGAATATTCTGCAGTTCTGATTCTGTGATCATAAATTTCTTTTCATTCTTTTTTTTTTTTTGGTGAAACTGGGGATTGAACTCAGGCTCTTGCACTTGCTAGGGAAGTGCTTATTCCACTGAGTCTTCTCTCTGGCCCTGTGGTCATACATTTCTTAAGTCCTATTTGTCATGGAAAAAATTTATTTCTCCAGCGGTCTTGAAAGATAGTTTTGGAGGCCAGCCAGATAGCTCAGCATACCAAAGTGCCTCTTTCGGCAGAGTGCAGCAGCCAGGATTCCATCCCGGGCATGCTGTGCTGGCCCTGCCCCTGGAGCATGCTGAAACCGTGATTGAGACTGGGCATGCTGAAACCATGATTGAGATGACGTGGTGACATGTGCCTGTATTCCCAGCGCTTGGGAAGCTGAAAACAGGAGGATCACTACAAGTCCAATCTATGTAGTGAGACCCTGTAGACCCGCTAACCCTGAGCTAAATACATAGTAAAAAAGAAAGATACTTTCGCATGATATATTAGTATGGGTTAGAAATTGTTTACATTCAAGGCTTGAAATATTTTATTCCCAACTCTCCTTGCCTTGTCTTTATAAGTGATTTGTTGATTTGTCTAGCAGCTTGTCAGATGTTGTCCTTGTATTGGAATTCTAGGACATGAATTATTGGAGAAGTTTTTAAAAAAAATAATGTTATATGCCTCATATATCTGTATGTTAAATTATTTTCCTATAGTTGGAAAGTTTTTGGCTATTATTTGTGTAAATAGGTTTTTGTGCTCACACCAGATTACTCACTAATTTCAATGTATTTTAGATTAGTCTTTGCTTCACCTACAAGCTATTTGATCCATTTTCTATTTTGTCTTATTTTTAAGTTCTATCTGAGCTCATATGCATTGGCCCTATTTTGTAGGTCTGACCTTCTCTCCTCATGTTGTTCACTTTTGCTATATATAATTTAAGTATGTTATAGCTCCTGGATTTCTGAATGATGCCTTTCATGGACCATACATTTTGCATCATTTCATGTAGCTTAGCTTTTTAATAGTGTTTTCTGTAAGCTCACTGATCATTTTATTTATTAAGTCTAATATCTAGAGAGTTATAAGATTTTTGAGCTCACTGAGCACTTGATTGATTTTTTTTGTCTGCTCTTGTACCATCTTGTGTATTTAAGTTATTTGCTTTTTAAGTTCCTCTGCATTGCTGGCCTATGGATCAGCTTTGGTGGGTTGCAAGTGCTTGGAGGCACTTTGTTATCTTGTTTTCTTATTTTTATTATTTTGTGTGTGCTTAGTTTTGCAGTTAAATTATATTAGAAAGGCTTTGTTAGAATTATGAATATCTTTTTAGTTAGTACCCACTTTCCAGTGATACACTCTGGGCACTGATAACTGCAGTCCTTTGCCTCTGTCCCAATACCCAACCACCTCTGTTGTTTTGGAGGGGAGTACAGTGTAGTTGGTTCTGCACCCACATCTTTGGAGATTAACTGCAATATTTTTGATAACAAAAAGAGAAACAAAATATTGGAATTCTGTAAAAATCATCCAACAGCAAGAATTATGCCATCCAGAGAATAGCAACAAAACCAGCAACAATAACAGTCAGAGATAAATTGAATATTGACAAAGCATAACATACTAACAGAATTGTACCTTGCTGAACAATAACATAGAAATGTGTATTATAACACAGATGAAAAACAAACTAAATATTGACATACAATTAATGTTTATGAAATACAACTATACAAGCATTAGTAGTGGAAAAGAATTCAACAATAATAGCACCGAGTGAACTAAATACCTAAAGATTAATAAAGCACAATAGTAATTCTAGTAAGACAGAACACTATGGTGTGATAAAGCTGGCTGGAGAAATAGGCATCATTTTTATCATGGTTTGGGATTTTTCAAGGGGAACAATACAATACAGGACACATTTTATAATCATCCAAAGAATCATGTACAAAGAGTGCAAAAAATCTGTCCACACACTGAAGACCAAAGACTCCAGCTAAGGGCTTGAATGTTAATATCCTGCATGAGTCCAGATGAAAATCTAGAGCTCATAATAATGCCCATCACAAGTCTAACTGCAGGCCTAGAGCCCATGACAATGTCTCATGAAGGCCCACTTCACAGATCTTCACTGGAAAGGCCCAAAGGTCAGTGGTAGAAGCAAGAAAGTCTATGCCAGTGGAGTTAAGGATCTGTACTAGGAGGCTGAAGAATCTGAACTGGAGCCAGAAATTGATTCTCAAGATAAGCACCAGAGCTCTCCCCAAAAGTACCAAAGCCATCCTCAGCAACAGTAAGGACCTTAGCTCCTCCAGCAGTGAAGAAAGCTGCATTCCTGTGAGGAAAGCCAACATGACAAGCTTCTCCAGGAGACTGAGCTGTGCACCACTTTCCCCTCTGGAGCCAGGAAGCAATGTTCAATGTGAGGAGCAGAGCTCTCCCTAAGTGAGCCATAGTCATTCTCAGTGACAGTGAGATCATGAGCTCTTTCTCTGATGAGAACAGCCAAGTTAATCAGGAAAGCCAATGTGACAAGCTCCTCCATCAGGATAGACCAAGAGAACCAGCAGCTTCTAACACCTCCCAATAGCTTCTCCAAATGGCTTCCCTACCAGCCTCTTCTCTTCCAACTCTGTTTTGTAAGTTGCTGGCAATAATCCTCAGTTGGGCCTCCTACACTTGCTAGTTCAGTTCAGCTGGATGTATCATTTTGACCACCCATTGGCAATCCACTGCAAACTGTGAATTACACAGTGTCAGGACACATGAGCAGAACAGTTCCTAAAGCCATACATGTAGACTTTGGATACAAACTTAAGTAAGTTTTTGTTCATTTTTGTATTTAGTACAGGGTCTGCAGGAACTATAGGGTCTACAGGGTCTCACTACATAGATCCAACTCATAGTGGTTGTCCTGTTTTTAGCCTCCCAAGCACTGGGCTTATAAGCATGCACCACCACACCCAGTCTCAATTGCTGTGTCAGCACACCCTGGACGCAGGGCCGGCATGGCAGGCCGAGGATCAAACGTTGGCCACTGTGTTCAGCCTAAGCAGACGCTTTAGTCTGCTGAGGTATCTGGCCAGCTTTTGAGTAAGTTTTTGATAGACCAACCTAGACCACACATAAACCTGAAGAGTGAATGACACAAAAGACCAGTCAACATTGTGCTCTTTGCTACTGTGTTTTCTCACTGTACCTGAAAGTCTCCTATAAAGTGTACTTTTCCTACTTTTTATTGGCCCAAATTTGCTCTACAGAGTCTGATTATTACTATTATTATTATTATTATTATTATTATTATTATTATTATTATTATTGCTAGGGAGTGAACTCAGGATCCTGCACTTGCCAGGTAGGTGCTTATTTTTCTGAGCTATCTTCCCAGCCCTCTAGAGCCTGATTATTTTTGTATTTTTTTTTCAGTAAACAGGGCCAAACTTTATTTTCTCAAATGCAGCCCCGTTGTGTGCCATGAGACTTGGCACTGGCCACTGCCCCTGCACTTTGCAGCCTTCCCCCGAATATTTTGCTAACTTTAATAAATGTAGAACCATGATACCATTTGCACTTTGTCATTTCTTTGCTTGGGACACAAAACCTAGAAACCACCTCAAGAAGGAAACTCCAAAACCTGGTAATGCTAGTAATAATGGAGTAATTGGTGAAGAGGAAAATGAAATAAGTAAATGAAGTGCAGTAAGTAATGAAAATGAAATACAGAAAATAAAAGAATAAAGAAAAGGAAAAAAATACATATTTTGCACAGAAATTTGTGAATCAAACCATATACAACATTGTACCAAGACAATCCTATGACCTCTTTTTTCTTGTCTCTTATTCTCTTTTATTACCTTTTTTTTTTTTTTACATTTACCTTAAAGAGAGTATAGCAGTAATTGACATGACATTAGAAGCGGTACACATTTAGAAGGCCAAAATGACGGGTATTTCAAGCATGGTTTTAGTGGAAGATGATAATGAGAAACTGCAATAAAGGGAGATAAGAGATAGAGCATGGATTAAACTGGTTGGGAATAGAGGGGTAGGATCCCAGCACTACCTCTCACGACCTGTATGTTGAAGTTCTCATAGAAGGCATAAAAGGAAGATGCCTTAAGCTGCTTGTTAGCATTGCTGTCCTCCTGATATCCTGCTCTGTGTCCCCAGGGTATACATTTTCTCTTTTCAGGCAAAGTTCACTTTGGAGAGCCAGTTTCACTCTTGTTCTTCACTTTTAGTTTGTCAAATAAAATATTTCATCATTTAAATTATTTTTGATACAAGGAGATCAGTGAGCACCACAGAACCTGGAAACATTTATTTGGCAAATAATATTTAGAAAGAGACTTCTTGGTAACATTATTTGGCATATCCAGCCAGGAGGAGACCAGGTAAGGCCCAATAGGAAAAGGACACAGACCTTTTCTTTTTTCTTTTTTTTTCTCATTCTTACACAATTTTTTTTTTTATTTTTGTCTTTTTATTTTTATTAGCACATATTTGTAGTACATAATGATCACTTTCATGGTGGAGAATTGGTACCTGTACATGATACATATCAATTATATTTTCCCTTCATCTCCCTTTTATTGCCAGCATAACATTTATTTATTTATCTTACAGGTCCTTATAAGGCTAATTGAAATACATGAAGATTAACAGCCAGACTAATAGGCTAAAAAACATAAAACATATAAGACAGTTACATTAAGGGTATACTTTTAGATTCACTGTCCATGTTGGATTATAATAACATTTTTTTTCTCTTTTTTAAATCCTGTTATGTGTCTCTTATGTCACAGTTGGTTTATATATTACATTTCTTGTATCAAAAACCATATGAATTTTAAGCTTGTGTGTCTGTTTGACTTTATGTAACTTTACGGTCTCAAGGTGTTATGAATGACTCGAGTTTATCCTTCTTTGTGGCAGAGTAGTACTCTGTTGTGTCTTAGTACATTTTCTTTTTTCTAGTTGTTTTTTTTTTTTTTTCTTTTTTGGTGGAACCAGGGATTGAACTCAGGCCCTTGTGCTTGCCAGGCAAGTGCTTATTCTACTGAGCCATCTATCCAGTCCCTAAGTACATTTTCTTTATGCATTCATCTATTGGCTGCTTGCAAGAGTTAGCCATTATGAATTGTGCTGCTATACACATAGGTTTGCTATAAACACTGGGCTGTTATAAATATGTATCACTTTGGTGTGATGTCTAACTCTTTGGCGATGGTATGTAAAAGGAGAACAGCTGGGACAAATGCAATTTTTAGATTTAGCTTTTATCTCCATATACTATACTAGTTTATATTTCTTGTAACATGCAGACTTCAATTCTTTCAGGAAGATGTAGAGAAGAGGTATGACTGGATCAAATGGATCTATTTTTAGTCTTTGGGGGATATCAGGATAGATTTCCCTTATCTGATACAAAAGTTCCACTTTTTTATATAGATCTTGCTTTAATTCTGTCTTAACCATCTAGCAGAAAAGCATAAAAATGGAGGTATATAAAGTAAATTCATATTACTATAATGAGCTGTGAATGGCTCAAGTCAACAACTTCTGTGGATAACCCGCTCCTATTGTGGACTGCTCATCTGTGTTCGAGTGTTTTATTTAAAAAAAAATATATATATATAATTAGCTCTCCATGTTTTGAAAATCTGTAACATATGTATCATATGTTACCCTGTTTATGCCATTTTTTTCTCTTTGTTTTTGCTTCTAGTTTTTACTCTTCAAGTTAAAATACAAATAAATTTTAAAAAAGGAAATCAAATAATAAAAAATACTAGAGGGGCTGTGGAGAAAAAGGAAACAATTTCTCATTGTTGGAGGGAGTGTAAAATGATAAAATCACAGGCCTTTTCTTCCTCCTTGTCTCACTCTCGTCTAGGCTGGGAATTCAGGAGATTCTTCCCATGATGCACTGAGTGCTTTCTGCTGGTTTTCCAGCCATGGAGGGATGGGGAACAAAGGACATGGCTTTGTTTTACTTTTTTCATTCTTTTTTGTGGTATGCCTTGTCATCTCTGTGTTTGTTTGCTATCCTTTTTTTAAAAAAAAAATTAGTCTTGTCACCACTTACCCCAGTTTGTAATTGGGTTTTCTTTCTCAGTTTGTGTTTTGGTGCAATGCTCAGATTTATGAGAATGCTGCTAAGATTAAGTGTGCTGCATCTGTGTGTGTGACCAGTAAATAGG
>PVKA01045003.1:0-15803 GCA_004027165.1 Ctenomys sociabilis
AAAAAAAAAAAAAAAAAAAAAAAAAAAAAAAAAAAAAAAAAAAAAAAAAAAAAAAAAAAAAAAAAAAAAAAAAAAAAAAAAAAAAAAAAAAAAAAAAACCCAAAACAAACAAACAAAAGAAAATTAAGAACAAAACTCCTGGAGGTAAGGAATATGCAGGTAGCATTTTGGATAATATTTGGAGCATGATAAAAAATAAATAAATAAATAAATAAATAAATAAATAAAATAAAAAAAAAGTGAGACTGGATCTGCCAGGCAGTCCCCAGAATCTGCCAGGGACTGGGGCTCTGGCTTGTGCTCCCAGGACAAGCCCCTCTCGGGAGAAAAAAAAAAAAAGAAAAAAAGAAATTGCCAAGTTAATGGCATAGGTAATTGTTAAATAACAGAAAGTGAAAAAAATATATCTTTAGTTTAGAATGATCAAGCAAAAGTACCAGAGAGAATTCAGCACAAAGAATAATTTTCTGTGTGTGTTGGTCAGCTATGGCAGCCTTATGGCTAACTAGAAAGAGTTCTCTGAGTATGATGGTGTGGGAACAGCTGTTGTTCACTGCTATATGCCATTTGGCACAATTGAAGTTACCAAGTCCTTTATTAGAAATCTTTTTGTTGGCAAACCTTTTTGTAGCAGTCCTTTGCCATACAGAAAAGCAAAACCTTTTGTTCAATTCATTTGCCACCACACAGGAAAGCAGACCATAGAAACTTCAGTCTAGTTCAGTTTAATGACTAAAGAAAAAGGTTCAAACTCTAAAATGAAAGACAATACATAAGAACCTTCACAGCGGCATAATGGAGTATGATTTGAGTAATGCCATCCACTCATAGTGGCTTCATGGTTTCAATAACCTGGATAGTAAAGGTTAGATCACAACACAAACACATTGTTAAAAAACTTGGCGTCTATTAACAATGCTCCTTCATTTTGATACTTCTAAACCGGCAAAATTTCAGCAGGGCTCAGTGATGCTGAAAGGCCTTCAAAGCTCTCTAAAGCTCAGTGTGTGATGGTGGTGGTCTAGCCACAGCTCAGCGAGGATCCTATGGCATTGGGAGTTCAAGGCAGGGCTCAGCAAGGTCCTTGAAATTGTTCCAGCACTCAGCATGGGTTCTGGGAGGGTGGGGAGAGCAGGCTGCATCTCAGTGTAGATCCTATGATGCTGGAGGAGTGGCCACTGTGAGGCTCCGTCTACCTTCATCTTAAATATAATTAGGAAAGTGCCTAGAACTAGCATTCAATAAGGTATCATGAATAATTAAAGGAATAACTGATAATGCCTCGATCTTGCTTCATAATACTTCAAATTTTAGAATATAAACTTCTTTGCCATCTCATCGCTCCAGCATTTTAACAGTACAGTATTTATAAAGGAGTAGCCACACAGTTTCCTTTGCTGGAGCATATTAAGCATAAGGATCTACCCATTATTGTATTCTTTTGTATAGTGATTGCTAAGACACTTTAGGTAGCTCATATTAGTGATGACTTCATAAGAGATATTGATTCCCATGAACTTATAAAATATGTTACACCCTTGTCCTTGACAGCTGAAATTTTGTGCTTGTATATTGCTGTGTAAAGCCAGTGCTAACCATGATGAGAAAATGATTTCACTAACACAAGTAAGGCATGAAGTAATCAGATTTTCCTCCTAAAGAAATAGGAAATAGGAAATATGAACAATAATGCATGGTATTATTAGTTTTACTGTCATTATGCACATTGGCAAGTATTTTACTTCATGTTTTATCTTGCTTCTTTAACTTTTGGAATATAGCTTTCATCAAAGTACTTTACTTTTCTATGCTAGTAGATAATACAAAAATAAAAAAGAGTATGTTATTAGTAAACCTAAAACAGGTTTTTTTGGCGGAATTGGGCATTGAACTCAGGTCTTACACTTGCCTGAGAAGTGCTTATTCCAATGAGCCATCTCCCTAGCCGCTAAAACATATTTTTATTATTGTTATATTTTAAGATTAATAATGAATTTAAATATGAAATGAGATGTCTTCTAAATGAGTTAACTCATTTTTAATTTTAGAGAATCATTATTAATAGGCATATGTCATATCAATAAAGAAATTTTATTCCTCTTAAATGTCTGTGTTAAAATAAGACATAATTTAATGCTTATCTCTTTTAAACATAGCCTAAATTTATGTGAAATTATTTATTAATATGTTCTGATTTTAGATTATATTTTTGCATGGAATAGTATCTATCATTCTCAATAAGCTTCTTCTGAGCTGTTATTTGACTTTCATTAAAACATTTTATCTATCTCTTCTTTCTATTATAAATTGAAAGATAACAAAGAAAAAAATTCTACTTTTTTCACAGCACATAGCCTTACACTGTCAAAAATGTCACAGGTTAATGGTACAGCGGAGCTTCATTTATCTTATTCTGACAACTCAACCAACCCAGCACAATCTAACAAAAACATTCTTCCTGGACCAGGTGACATTCTTGCCCTTTATTCCTTTAATATGGTGGCTATGAGAACATTTAGTGTGCAATAAATTTGTTCAGAAAGTTCTGCTGTTGGGTATTCAGAAATTGTCTTTAAGGGAAGGAATTTTTGAATTCTAAAATCATTCATCTAATACAAATTAGAGTACATTTTTCCTTCCAAGTAATTTGAAGATTACCCCAAAATATGAACATCATTAAAATTTTTAACATTTGATAGGTGTAAAGAAATATATAGAATATATTACAAATTTATAATATTTATTTGTAAACAATTATTTTAGAGTGTCAAAACTAAACATCAGGATTGGTATAAAGCCTTGAAAATATTGTTCATATAATTTGGTAAATGAGTCTTTGTGGCCTTGAAAGAATTTCTTAATGTGTTAAAGAAATTTAAACAAGTCATGATCCTGGAATATTATTAAACCCATTCTTTGTATTGATTTTGTTACTCAATATATCAGCTTCTCTATTAAGGAAATAATCACACTAAAATAATGAGTCTGCACTAGTTTACTTCTCTATTTTTTATTGATCAGATTTGTTAAAATACATTACCTGCACTGTCTAGAGAATAAGTTTTGAACAGGCAAGCAATGTTTTGGTTTCTGGAATAATATTTGAATAGGTGTGTGTGTGTGTGTATGTGTGTGTGTGTGTGTGTGTGTGTGAGAGAGAGAGAGAGAAAGAGAGAGAGAGAGAGAGAGAGAGAGAGAGTGAGAGAGAGAGAAAGTAGATTTAATATTTTAAAGGTAAGAGTGCAGTCTAAGAGTCTTTGTCTTTTTTGTGATCATAGAACTTTGCTAATTTTGCACATTCTGTATCTATTTTGTAAATGTTTGTTTGTTCATACAAATCCTATAGCCCCATGACTGAAGAAGTTTCTCTTTGTTATTTCTTCTTGTTTGCAGAACCTTTTTTAGATTAATAAAACAAAGTGGCAACAAGCTATATGATTCAAATTCTTCTTTTAATGGAGCATTCTCTCAAACTCCCTTATTGAAATCATATGCTTACCTTAATTATCATATTTCTTCTAGAAAACAAAAATCCACTCTACAGGGAAACTATTTTTTTTTTCTCTAAAGGGTAAATGTATTTTCTTTCTTCCTTATTTGAATTTAGATTAGTATTCAGGCAAGATACATAAAATAACATTATTCCTTAAAAGTACACATAAATAATAGCAGATGCTAAGTAAAGTTATTTTCTGTAGTTAACAATGTATAAAAACATTAGGCCCAAAACAGTCAGCTTTCAACATATTTTACAATTACATATTGTTTAAGAAACCAAACTGCTTTCTTCCTCACTAGATTGTAACTAATAGCTGTTTTTAGCTTAAAGGAAATTACAGTAGTTAAAATTCCTTTAGATAGACTCTAAAAGAAATATAATTATTGCATCTTAGGATTATTGATAACTAACAAATGACTAAGCCAATCAAATAGAATTCTTGAATTTTCATTTTTTGATGGAACTAAGTAATATTTTATAGTTCTTCCAAATTTACATATCCTATTTCATCATCTTGTGTTTTTCAAGTTAGTCAGTGATTCCCACTATTTTGTACTGAAAAATAAGTTAGTTTTGTCTGGAAAAAATTAATTTATATTAATTATACATCTAATAGCTGATGCTTAATGTGTGGATTATTATTTCAGAACTCAATGTTAGGAAAATTTGTATACCACTTGATATTATCTATTAATTAATAAGCAGTTTAGTCTTATAGAGAGCTGTCCAAAGTTTGTATGTGCTTGGAAATTCTATTTCCTTTACAAAATTTCCTTTTTTCATTGCATTGTTATTTCATAGCTACTGGCAAAGTTTACTTTTGTCCCTTGGCACCCTCTGCTATATGAAATATATTTCAAGTGGCTAAATCGCTGAATTAGAGCTTATGAAGAAATAAAGAAATGTGGAACATCAACATTGCTATTTTCAAGGCCTTGAATGTTCCTTCAGAGACAAAATATACCCCTCACTTAGAAAACTTTGTATAAGACATTTAACTTTATGAAATCATAAAATAATTGAGAGTGCTATGCTTCAATGTATATTCATCAAAAAGTTTATCTAGTAGCAATCTGGTTATACGTAGGATTTTCTAAAATTCCCACATCATTAAGAAGAAGAGTTGCTACGAATTTAACTGGTGCATCCATGATGTTTTTAAAACGATTTAGTACTACAGGGTCTCGCTGCACAGATCAGACTCATGGTGATCCTCCTGTTTTCAGCTGCCCAAGCACTGGGATTATAGGTGCGTGCTCCCCACCCAGTCTCAGTGTCCATTTCAGTGCACCACTAGTGGTGGGACTGGCATGGCCTCTGGTGCCAGGCATCCAAGATTTTTTGAATGATCAAAATGCTGATATTTTCATGTATGTCGGTGATTGTAAGACAAATTAAAGTTTAACTTAAAAGAGTTAAAATATGGAAAGTAAGTGTTTTAGAATGGATGAAATAGAATAATGCATATTAATTGCTAACCATAATGCCTGATCCAAGTTAAGTGTATAGTAAATGCTACAACAAAACAGAAAATACAAATTAGAATTATATTTAATTAGTATTGCATTAATTTAGAATACATTTTTTAAAAGTTCAGAAATGCATTGCTCTGGTTCAGCTTTATTTGTGAATAAACCAAAATACTTAGAAAAAAAGTAGAAAAAGCAGTATTCAAGGCGTCCTGTTGTCTCATTGTGTCTTATGTTCTCCAAATTCCATGGAGATAAGCTTGATTAAAAAATACAAGACAGGACTGGGGAAATAGCTTGGTGGGCCAAGCACCTGCCTGGCAAGCACAACGACCTGGGTTCAATCCCTGTTTCACATGTATGCCTGCCCCGGAACCCTGGGCATGCCATGCCACCACTAAAACCTGGCATTGTGGCAAACACCAGTAATTACAGTGCTGGGGAGGCTGAGACAGGAGGATTGGTATGAATTTGAACTGTACCAAATAAATAAAGAAGTAAAAGATTTTTAAAAATACAAGGTACTCATTTAAATTTGAGTTTTAGTTAAAGATTTTCTTATAATTGACATGTCACAATATTTGAGGAATAGTTATACAGAAATGAAAATTATTCAAGCTGGGTGTGGTGGGTAGGCTGAGATCCCAGCACACCCAGAGGCTGTTGCAGAACGATGCTTAGAAAGTTAGGGTCCAACTTGGGAACCTTAGCAGCTTATTAATACCCTGTCCTAAATGTAATTTTTAAAAGGCAGGGAATATAGTCCAGTAGGAAGATAAAGAATGCATAGTACCAGAAAAAAAAGATATATATCTGAAACTCAAGGTTAACTGGACATCTTAAATTCTGCTAGATACACATAGCTGGGGTTGTGTAGGACCAGGATGGAAGCCGAAATGTGAACTGGATTTTTCACTGGAGAAAAAGCTTCATTTCTGAAGCTCAATGATTTTATGGTGTGTGGGCACAAGGCACTTCAAAGAGAGTGCATATCAAGAATAGCCAGGCTCTCTTGCTGTTTGTATATCCAGAAAAGTGTGCAGGAGTCCATTCCTGAGGGAGGTGTCTAAAATTCCAAAGTGGAAATCGGATCCCACTTCCCCATTGTGCTTGCCCTGGGCATTTGTTCTTTGCAGTATCTGCAGTCCACCTCACTGTCAGTATGATTTATTTATAATCTCAGTGTGGCAGAGGATGTGTCCTACTTTTAAAAGATCCTTCACGACATCTTTTACAATATTTAGCCACAGATGTAATTTAACCAGAGTAGTTTTTGACAAATGATGCTTTGGGTTGAATAGCTTTTGACTTCACACTCTCGTCTACATTTTTAGTGATCATAGTAAAAATAAAAAGATTAAATGTTTGGGGAAGGTATTTATCTGCATCTTTTTAAATGAAGGTTTTAAATCTTGGGAACAAGTGGTCTCGAGCCATCCTCTGGGTTAGATAAAAATTTCTCTTTTGCACTCTTATATTTGGAATTATCTAATATCTCCCTGTGTTATGCTTTTAGAAATACATAGGCACCTGCAAATGTGTAACACTCCTCATTTTTAAGGTCAGACAACCTTATTATGTTTAGCAGGTTATCATGTTATACTCTAGATATAACACTGAAGTAGTGCTGAGGACATGCTCCTCTGACTTTCCCCATGGACAAAAGTATGTATGTATGTATGTATGTATGTATTTATTTATTTGAGTTTCAAGGTAATCAATTACTATAAGCATTATCTCAATCTGTTTTATACTGCTGTATTAAATAATTGAGACTAGATAATTTACAAAGAGCAGAAGTATGCTTGTGTTAGTTCTGCAGGCTCAGCAGTCTCATGTCTTCTCTCAGGGGAGGGCTACTTTCTTTAGACAGGAGACACTGTGAGATCACAGGGCCACAGCAGATGGATGAGATAGCTGAGAGCTGTGTTGAGATTTTCAGGAGCTCCCAGGTCCCATCCACATGGAGAACCTGGCCTGACCTCATCACCTCTTCGTATTACCACATGGCTACATGTGAATTGTGGGCTGTGTACATTAAATATCAGCTCACACCAAACATACATGCTTTCATTTTTTTTATTGTATTTATTTTCTGTGAAATGATGGTCTTATTTAGGCAAAACAGCTTTTGAAAAAGTCACTAGCATTTACTTTTTTATCCTCACAAGAAGGGATATGTGTAGTTTAAGGCAGATAAGAAGCATCTGTGATCAGGAGAAGAAATAAGAAAATGAGAACAAACCACTCCCATGTTAGGCCTTTCACCATTGTACACCATTAGCTGTGAACTGATAAATACGTGAATCATTGTGCCATATCTCTCACATGTCTGCAGATACCCTGCTTACATCTAACATCACTTTGTTGATGGCTGTCAAGTAACAACTCATAACAATAAAAGACTTGCTAAATGGATGGCATTGCCACTGTTCCACTCACCTAACAACAAATGAGAATATAAAATACACAGTAAAACAGCTACCACAGCATGAATCCTCAAATTGATTCTGCAAAGTAGGCTTCTTGTGGTGAAGGAGAACTACTTGATTAACAAGAGAATAGCATTATATTGAAAAATACAGTTTATGATATATTTATACCCAGGTCAGCCATTCAGATCATATTAAAATTTTATGGATGAGCTATTCCCTGAATGAGTGGAAACATAGACAGTCTCATGTACTCAAGGTTTTCTAGATACTGAAAACTTTTACATTCTTAATAAGTTAAAAGCACTTTGTTACCATATCATTTATCTATTGCTATTTATCAAGCTACCCAAATGTTTAGTGACTTTAGAACAACATAACAATTTTTAATATCTATAATTCTGAGAAGCAAGTGCTTCAGCTGGGAAGTTTCAAATGGAGTCCCATGCAGTGGTACAAGGGACTGCAACTGCAGTCATCTACACTTGATCTTAGCCAAAAAGTTGAGAAGTGATTACAGCTGCAGTAATCTGAAAGCTTGATGCAGGTAAATATTTAAGAAAGTTCACTCTCACTCCTAGAAGTTGTTGCTTAATTTCCAAAGTGTGGCAAGAGTGTTCCCCAGGAGAATGCTCTACAATGAAGTTTCTAGGTGATCCAGGCAAAGCTATTGTTGTCTCAAAACCTAAATGTGGAAGTGTCAGAATATTCCTCTGCCTCATCCTGTTGGTGAGGCAAGTCATAAAAGTCAACCTTGTTAAAGGGCAAGATAATTAGATACTAACTCCTTTTGGGGGAATGACAAGGTGACATCATACAAGGGCCTGTTGATGCTGTTTGGAAAATATAACATATGGTTACTTGGGCTCACTTGCTTGTTACACAAGCACAGCTTTTCATAGTAAGGACTACAAACTACCAGTGCTGATTACAAAAAACAAAAACTACAAACTTACCTAACACCTTCCTTGTGGACAATGGTATAGTGCCATCATAAACTAATTTTGGTTTATACAGTTTCTTGTATCTTTCTCTTTTACTCTGGCACTTCAGACACTACCTGAAGTATATCTGCTGCTGCTAGCTTTTTTCTTAGGCTTTCTTCATAAATTATCATTCTTCTTGATGATTTCATAATAAGAATTTTTAGATGGCATATATGAACAGGCATAAACTGATCAGAATTGCTAATAAATTTCCTTTGTTATTGTCCAAATTTAAATCATGCAGAGGATTTTAGAAGTAAAATATAGAACAGCCTAAGTTACCAAATGCTATTCCTTAAGCCACATCAATATATTTTGAACAAACAACAAATTAGAAAAAAAGTTCTCGTGCACTTCTTTGCTCAGGAATAAATGGAGTAAGAGGAAATCAATAATTCCAAATAGAAAAAGACAAAGAAAATAATAAAATAAAAAGAATTTCCTAGTCTATAAGAGAATGTTAAAATAGTGGGTATATGGAAGAAACCTCCTAAATATATCTACAAAGACTTCTTCTAGATCAATGGAAAACTCATGTTATTTTCAAAATTTGTTGTGAGTTCTTACTGTTCTCCATCTATTTTGCCTATGAAAATAACACTATAAAAACAAAACATTTGTAAGAATATAAAATAGAAATTTAGAGCAGTAGTGATCCCATTTTTTCTTTACTAATTAAGATTATATTATTTAATATATTTTCTTCCTGATTTAGCTAAAAGGATATAGGGCATTTTAAGCATCATAACTTTTAGAATAACCTTCATATTTATCTGGTTTTCCATGTTATCCCATCTTAGAAGTATCTCCAATTAAAATATTACATAAAGTGAGTTGATTTCATTTTATTGTTGAAGAATGTTAAATATCTTTTCTTGCCAACATAAACTGTGTCAGTGTGCAACTCACTTGAGCTGTCCAACATTTCCTAAGTATGTGACCAAAGCACCTGAAATACCCATAAAAAAATACATCAAGCACAAGGTTTGCTATAGTAAGGTTAAGAATTTAAAAGATATAATTAAAACTGTGAATAAGAAAGAAAAGAAATGAGGCAATGTTTTTATGTGAAAATCTTATAATATGATTTCATTAATCTTATTACGCTCAAGTCAAGGATTAAACCTTTACATATAGAAATACACACCCTCAATTCATATGCATTCAGACCAGTGAGTTGCTATTGTTGTTGCATTTTCTATCATCACAATCATGAGTGACAAGACTTTATTGGCTCTGGCTATGAATGAGGACAGGTTATGATACAGAACTCCAGTGCGAAATGCCATTTTTCAATAAAATAGGCAAGAGCTCCTTGGGAAGGGTACTGATTTTTGAATTATGGTAAGAAAATAGCATTAAATTAGAACATTTAAAGTACAAATAATAGGCTGAAAAAGACTCAACAGAAAAAAGCTGAGAAATTTGAGTAATAGAATGACAGATTGTATCAGATTAAAATCCATATTATAAAATAAATATACAATCTATCTATGTATCTATCTATCTATCTATGTATCTATCTATCTATCTATGTATCTATCTATCTATCTATATCTATCTATCTATCTATCTATCTATCTATCTATCTATCTATCTATCTATCTATCTATCTATAGCCTATATAAATATACAGACCAATATAAACTAATGAGTGAATAAATAAAGAAAACAGTAAATGTTATTTATTGAGAATATTATGTTTCAGGAGGAAGAACACAAATCACTCTCCTTTTTGTGCCATCACAAACACACACCCACCCACACACACATACACACACTTCTGGAATTTTGGTTCGATTGAGTGACACCTTTCCAAAGACATATAAATAGCTAAAAAAAAAAGTGAGTATCTCAAGTGATAAAGGTTATTGTTGTAGTGGTTATCCCATGTTCACATCATGTACTTACATGTTTTAAAGGGCATTTTCCCTTTTGCTGTTCTTACTCATGAGAACAGCATCACACAAACACATACTGAAAGAAAAATACCCTAAAAATACAAGAATACCTTTTGTATTCTACAAAAATACATGGGTAGGCCTCTTCAAAAATGTCAATGTCAAGATAATCTGTAGAATTACAGATTACAAGTAGTCTCCACTTACATCCTAGAACAGAAAAAGGGCATTAGTGGAAAAACTAGTGTGAGAAAGGTCTAGAAATTTAGTTAATAGTGATGTAACATTTTTTGCTTTTTTTAATGAATGCTTATGTAAGATGTTAACATTAGAAAATACATGAAGTAGCAGCTCTCTGTGGACTATGTTACCTGAGCCTTTGCAGTTAGAAGTGTTACATGGCTACCTTTTGGGTTATGTCAGAGAAGACATAATATCACCCTTTCAGAGTGGTAAGACCTAATGCTCATCATTCTTTCCCATCCAATAGCAGGTAAAAGAGGAATTTATGGTGGTTTGAAAGTTGGATATTCTGCAAATGGCCTTATGTAAAGGGGCTCGGGGTAGTAATATGTACCCTCAGTGGTGTGGACTTGATCCTGGGATGTAGCTCAGTGACACCTCACTTGCTTAGCATGTGAAAAGCCTGGATTAAATGTCCAACACAGAGAAAAAAAGGACAAGGGCTTTCCAGGAGGCCCATAAGTTGTTAGAGGAATGACCTTAGAGATGATGGTGCCTATGCGTCTTCTCCCTCTGTGCTCAATGTAACACACACAACTGCCATGGTGTTCCACCATTGGGGCCCTCATCAGAGGCCAAGACAGGAGCCTGCCTTGGACTGTGAACTTCTAAATTCACCAGCTAAATAAACCATTCCTACTTCATAAGTAGCCTATGTTGGGGATATTTTGTTGTATGATAATAAGCAGCGAAGGTATTTAACATAACAATAAGATTCAGAAGCAGTGACTTCCTTAGTGTAGCTCATTTGTACAAGAATTGCAGTGCCAATGGTGTTTTTATTTTTTTGCATTTAGTACAGGGGATAAAGGGTCTACAGTGTCTCACTATGTAGATCAAACTCTGTGATCCTCCTGTTTTTCAGCCTCCCAAGTGCTGAGATTACAGGCCAGTGCCACCACGTCCAGTGTAGATGGCTGACTCATCACGCCCCATGGGCAGGGCTGGCAACGCAGGTTAGGGATTGAACTCTCGACCTCAGTGCTCTGCCTATGCAGGCACTTTAGTCCACTGAGCTATCAGGCTGGCCCTAGAGTTTTAAGGATAACAAAATGATTTCTATGTATTACCTATTTTCTAGAATAGATGTATCAGATACACTCTGACCAGGAGTAAATGGATTGTTCAGTGCCCTGCTGTAGTCCATAGACTTTAATAATGGTGATACTTTAAATATTTATGAATCAATTTTCATTTTTTATTTGTGAAGAATGTAGTTATGTGATAGACAATTAAATTCATCTTTTCAGTGAGCAATAGTTTTTTTTTCTTCAGAACTTCAGCTATATTAGGCATGTCAAACCTTTTCTAATCTTTAATTTGCAAATACTTCTTCATTATTTGAATTTTGTATTGATACAGTGTGTGATTTACAGTTTCAGAGATTATGCTTACTTTTCATAAAGTTTTCCTGAATTTTGTTTTTATAAGGACCTTTATAGCCCAAAATTCAATAGATGTTAACTATAATTTCTTTCATTTTTAATATTATCAATTCTTTAACACTAAACCATAATTCAAGTGAAATTTATTTTTTTATTGTGAAGCAAAGATTTAATTTTCTTTCTGGCAATAAATGATTAATAATCTCTTATAAAGTAATACTTTCTCCTCTGATTTATTATGTCACTTCTATCTTACATGGCTTTTAGCTCTGATTTTTAAAATGAGGAGTTCTTAAATTACATTTTATTGAAAATTGTAGTCCATTTTAGTCACACTGCTATTGTGCATGCAATTTATACCACTCTGCTATTTTACTACTTGTTCAAAGCATGGTTTGTTCTAATTAAGTAATATATTTATAATATTATACTAAGGCTTTAATATTGAAATGAATCCAGTTTGCTCATGGTGATAAAATTATGTATTGTTCACTGACAATACGTAAATTTTTTCAACATGATTGTTAACAGGTATATTTTATCTAGTGCATATATGAGTATAAATATATGTACGTTACTATCACCAGTATTTACAATATGATTGTACAAGTGAAGAAATATAAAAGGTTCCATCTTTTTCTGTGCTTCGGATCTGTGGTCCCTCTACACACTGAGTTGTATGTTCTGTGATACTAGGGACCATGCTTTTCTTGCCACTCCCCTATTAGGAGTGCTTACCACCTCCTAATAATTAAGACTTTATGAATAAATTTACTAAGGTTGTAATTTACCTTTATTTAAAAACTTGAAAATTTCACTGTTAAAATTTTTCTGAGCCAGGTGAAGGCAGGGACTTTATTGTTTAAAAATCCTTTATGAATTTTTAAACTTTGTTTGACAATTTGATTTCATTTCCTATAAAATATAGAATTCACATTTTAAACACATTAGTACAAATTTATAAATTGCATTATCTATATACACAGAAATATTCACTTATCTGTTTTAGAAAATTATCTTTATTTACTATATCTGATATTATTTAAGAAAAATATTTCAAGTCCTACAACCCTACTGACAAGTCTCTCTTTCTTTGGTATTGTAACTAAAATATTTCTTTTTTTTTAGTTGAATGAAAACAATCATATTTGCCAATCATCACATATATTATTATTCATTCTACTCAGGCTTTTGTCTGTTACTCACTCATACTTGATGTTGAACTTATCCCGGGAGATCTAGTACTACAAATCTTTCCTTTGTAGTTGCCAATGTAGTAAGTTTTATGGAACTATGTCTCAAGCTCCAGCTTTCACTACTCCCATATTCCCCAGCTCACAATGAAAGATAGTTTACGTTAATATTTTAAATAAGACATCAAAAATGGAACTGAGAATAAAGTGCTGCATGTGCCTACCCTGCTGCATTTGCTGAAAACAGGCTTCTGGATGTCCGAGTCACTCAGGTGGATATTCTCAAATAAAGCTCTAAAAAGCTACAAGACTTGCATGATTTTGTTCAGATGTCAACATTTTAGGACACTGACAGAACATCCTTGGTTTACCAGGTTTTCTGAACACAACTGAAAGAAAAGAGCAAGTATTCAGCTGTAATGTGCAGTAAAGAAGGGAGGCTCTGGTCCATGTGGTTTCTGAATCCTCTCTGCTCTGATGCAGTGCCTGACTATTATGTTGCATATTGTTTTATTAGTAGTACAATGGCATGTCTGAGTATGATTTTTCCCCTAACCCTTAGAAAGTTGACACTGCTATTCTGTACCCAGTGTATTCAGAAATAAACCTCAGATGACAAAGTAAAATGTCCCAAACTCTAAACTGATTTGGCTGCAATTGTGCTTACCATTCAATGTGAACCTCCAGTGCGGAGGGGTTATTGTGTGGTTGGCATCCTTTTTATTTTTCCACTTTGAGTTTTCCTTGCCTCCTGTCTCACCTCGCACCCCACCCCATAACTATAGCTTAAGGCTTCACAGCGATGAAAAGTTTGCAGAGGGAAGAGAGGTCAAATTGAAGGGTTTTTATTTCATATGTAAAATAATTCTGCATCAAGCTTTCTGGGATGACAGATGCAGAAAGCCAAAGGTCACTGCATCGTTTGCTGGATGTAGGGATTTGCTCCTGAGCCTCTCTTTACTTTCTTAACTCAGGCAAGTTGCTCTCCTTCAGTGGTTCTGCTGCTGTTCTCTTGTCATTCTAGATAACTGAGCTAACACTAAACAGTACTTGCTTCAGGTTTTTTTGCTCTTCACAAGGAAAGTTTATACACTTCTAGGCCACTCAAATTGGCAATACATGTGAATTCCAGAGACTTGTACAAGAATCTGAGTATAGTTACTTCAGGAAACATCTGATTTTTTAAATCACCCTTTCTACCTTGTTAGATAGAGGGACACATCCCTAAGCTAGACTCACAGTGGCTGGCATGTGGGATTCTCAGCGCAGGGCTAGTTTTCTTCACTTAGGCCCTCTTCTTACTCTATAGCGCCCTTTGGCTCCTTCATTGGGACATTCACTCCAGTAGATATGGAGCATGTCGTTATGTTTCATATCTATAATATGTTGCTCAAAAGAGCTCCTTTTTTTGCTAAGTCAAGTAAAGGGAAGGGGACTGTGGAGGCACAAAGAGAAGGTAAGGGAGAAAGGACACAGCTAGGAAAAATGTTTTGAGGTGCTGGGTTCTGAATTGGCAGCTTCTAATGTTACAATTGCTATTGTTGCTTCTGATGCTACTTTTTTACATAATGTATTAGCTAGCACACTTTTTTTTTACATAATGTATATCAAATGTTAGCAAAATTAGTATCTTTTAAAGGAGAAAGCTCAGTGAAGTTATCTAATATAGATTCATTTCTGTTGGAAGTGACACCAGATGTATTTCTATCATGCATTAGTGTTTTGTCTTATTAATTATAATGTACAAGAGACAACTCTGGATACAAATCAATACATGATTTTTTAATTTGGGATAGTAAATGCTAATACATAGAAGTTTAATTTAAAAATGTGAACAATTTGTTGTTTCTTTTAAAGCTGTATTTGTAAATTATACTTGAAGAATTATAAGGCTAATTCTATACAAAACAAAAGAGATAGAAACCACATGTATAAGCATTGTATTGTGTGTCTATTGTAAGAAACTGAAAAAATAAACAAAAATTCAGAAAGCACAATAGTTGCAGTGAAAGGAAAAGAAACTATTCAAAAGAAAAGAACAACTGGGATAAGGAAAAAGAAAGAATGGGGAAATACATATATTTATATGTATATAAATATATGTATATGTAGTATATATGTATATCATGTATATAAATATATATGTATATATAGTATATATATGTATATCATATGTGTTTCTATCAAATATATATCATATATATATATGATAGCTAAGATAATTATATTACTAATTTCCTTTGGTTATCAAAAGGAACAATTAATGCTTAATTTTTGAAATTTTTATGTTAAAGGGGCAAAACAAAAATAGATCACAAGAACAAAGACAGAAACATCACAACATAACAATACAAATGGCACAGAATTTCAAAACAAGAACAGAAAATTAACAATGGTTGTTATATTACATACTGTTATCATTAAATTTGTTGTTCAGATTACTAGATATAGGCATGCAAGACTGATCGGACAATTAAGCATTAACTGTTCCTTTCAATAAACCTTAATTTTTTCCTTGTGCTTTTTACTTTTTAATTTATTTTAAAAACAGTATAGTAATAATAGATAAGACATTAGAGATGGTATACATTTAAAACAACAAGATTAAAATTATTCAACCCTGGTTATTATGTTGCACGTATCTATCCTCAATGTAGATGCTTAGATTACAGATATTATCATACAGTTAGTCCAA
>PVKA01045004.1:0-15804 GCA_004027165.1 Ctenomys sociabilis
TTTAAAAGAAGTTTTGTGCTGGTCAAAGATCTTTTCAAGGAAAATGATCTGAAAAGAGAAATCATAGAGGATTTCAGAAAATGGAAATATATTCTCTGTACCTGGATGGGAAGAACCAACATCATGAAGATGGCCATTCTCCCAAAATTGCTGTACAGATATAATGCAATCCCTACCCAACTACCACTAACATACCTCACAGACTTAGAGAAATCATTCCTAAAATTTATTTGGACCAGAAAAGACCTAGAATAGCAAAGGTAATCCTGGAAAACAAAGATAAGGCAGAAGGCATTACAATTCCTGACTTGATATTATCCTACAAGGCTACTGTGTTAAAATCAGCATGGTACTGGGAACAAAATAGACCTGAAGATCAATGGAATAGATTAGAAGATGCAGAAGCCTGTATGAACATACTCAGACACCTTATCTTTGACAAAGGGTCCAAGTATACTCACTGGAAGACAGACTCTAATAAATGGTGCTGGAAAAACTGGCTCTGTACATGACTAAAACTGAAACTTGACTTAGGTCTATCACCATGCAGTAAGCCAAAGTCAAAATGGATTAAAGATATAAGTATAAAACAGAAACAGAAAATACAAATCTCCTGGAAAACAAATTAGGAGGAAGGCTTGAAGACATAGGGGTAGGCAATGAGTTCATGAACAAAAATCAAATTGCATGGGTAACAATAGAAAGAATTAACAACTGGGACCTCTACTTCTTGAGAAGTTTTTGCCTGTCAAAAGTAATTACCAATAAGGTGAAAAGACAACCTACACATCTGAAAATAATCTTATCTAATAAGCACTTAGACAAAGTTCTGCTCTCTTAAATTTATAAAGAAGTAAAGAAGATTAGGACCCAAAAATATAAAGACCTAATTCAGAAGTAGACATCTGTGGTGACACACACTTCTCAGAGGACGATATTAAAGTAGTGAAGAAATATATGAAAAAAATATTAAAAACTAAAACAAACTTTAGGGGCCCGGGGAGATGGCTCAGTGAAATAAGTGCTTCCCTGGCAAGTGCAAGGGCCTGAGTTATATGAAAAAATGCTCCACACCACTAGCCATCTCTAAAATGTAAATTAAAACAACACTGAGATATCATCTCACCCAAAAAAGAATGGTTATCATGAGGACATCAACCAATCACACATGTTGGAAAGGTGTGGGCATAAAGGAACCCTTTTCCACTGCTGGTGGGAATGTAGACTGGTGCAGCTATTATGGAAATCAGTGTGTAGACTCCATAAAATACTTGGACTGGAAATCCCATTCAAGCCATCTATCTCCCTACTTGTAATATTCCCAGGGGAACTGAGAACATCATATCATAGTGATATATGTGTATCTATGTTCATAGCAGCACAATTTGTAATATCCAAATGTTGGAAACAACTAAGATACTTGTCATATGAGGAATGGATGAAAAAGATGTGGTATTTTTATATAATGGTGTATTACTGAGATATAAAGAATATTAAACTCTAAGCCTTCATATTTAAGTGGGTGCCAGTGGAAGATATACTCATATAGACCCATATGTGTAAACATCTTATAGTCTCCCTAGTATAAGAACTCAAAAGAAGATATAAAATTAGAAATGTACAACACAATTGAAAGGAACATGAGAACCTGAGGATTAGACAATGAAGAGAGTTTAAGAAAAAGAGCTAGGAAACACGACAGGGGCAAAGCCACACAATTATATGCACAAGATGGACAAGGTAATGATCCTGAGAAACATCAGCAGGTTTTCGAAACTAGCAGTTCATTGGTAGGTTTTTAACTCTGACTAACTGTACCTGCTGATACCTGTGAACTAAGCAACTGTACTGAAGATAGCAATGTGTAATGGTAGGGTCATGCTTGGAATGCCTGCCATTCTGGTCTTCTAAACACGCACTGTTTGTCATGACATAAAAATTACTGCCATACTGTCTTTAATGAAAGGGTAATAAATGAAACAAGAGACAAGAAAAAAAATTACAGGACTGTCCTGCTACAATGGTAAGATTTCTAAACTTTGTATAAAAATATGTAACTGTTTATTCCTATTTTTTAAAATATATTTTTATATCTAAAATTTTTTTCTTCATATTCTGTAGTGTGCTAGTAATCAGTTTTGAAATTGTGTCATTGCTGTTTGTTTCCCAATAAAATTACTTAAGAAAACCAGTATGTGTTATACAGTGGATCTGTAAGCAATGTAAAATGTTATTTTACAGACTGTACTCAGGAATAATAAATATTTTTAGTTCAAGTGGATAGATCATGATGATGGTGATTACAATGTTAGTGTTACAGACTTGTACCACTTGTAGTCTTACTGTAGTATTTTTTATCTCATTTATTCCTCAACTAAACATTTTGAGGTATCTTCTATTATTTTCATAATTTTGCAGATGTGGAAATAAGATTAAGGATTTTATTAGACCACATAACCTATAGTATCTGTGATCTAACATGTTCGCAGTCTAGGGCAGAAAGCTGAGGTCAAATAGAGAATGGACAGTAGTGGTTGCTCTAATGATGTTTTGAAGGCCAACATACATAATTTTTTGTTCACATTTCATACCTAGAATCTTAGTGACCAGGCTGCGTATTGTTTTAAGGGAGTTTAGTACTTCTGCAGTTCTGAGAAAAGGAAACAGGCATGGTAGACGTTTAGCTAGGATCTGACACAAGAGACCTGGCATAAGCAACACAGCTACCAACAGGCAGATACTTTATATTCAAGAAAACCTAATGCAAGAGTCACAGAACAAATGCCTTCCTACTCAGGAGAACAAAATTGCATTGCTGAGTGGTAAGGTTTATGTTTACCTTTGAATGAAGGCTACTGGTGTTGGTGTACTTTCTGTTGCTCTAATAAAATACTTGAGGCAGGTTAGTGTATAAAGGAAAGAGTTATTTAGCCCATGTTTGTTTTAAGTAATTTTATGGAGAAACAAATATCAATGAGACAGTTTCAAAACTGATGACTAGCACACTTTCAATAATTAATATATTGCACATTGTTGTCTTCTTAGTGGTTATTCATAATACAAAATTCAGACAGGATATCTTGTCCACAAACAGTATTAGTACAAATCTTTCTATTCATTGAATTAAGAGAAAGTAGCTGTATGTCTAACCTGCCTATTTTGAATATACAGATACAAAATGATCATTCATTTGTATCCCTTTTTGTTTAGTTTTGTCAGATATGGCTATTCCCTTGCCATTTAAATAGTGTAGCTGTGTGAATTCAGCAAAATATTTCAATATAGTCCAGTGGTCCATAATAGTAGTGGGTTATCCACAGAACTGGTAATGTCAGAAGTTGTAGAGTTGAGCCTTTACAGCTCAGGTTATTAATATGGCTTTACTTTTTATACCTCATATTTATACTCTTCTGCTTGATGCTTAAGAAAACCATTAAGCAAGACCTATATAACAAGAAATGTAACTTTTTTTTATCTGATAAAGTCAGTCAAATAGCCTCAAGATTTAGCTTGAAGCCCTGTACTGTAGTTTTCAGACCTTTGTCAGTGTCAGCCATGTAGATAAGTCATGATCACTGCTTGACCAGTTTGCTCTCTGTGAAAGCCTGAGAGAATGTTTTCTCTCCTTGTTACTCTCCTTAGGAACACTCTACATCATAGATCACTTTCCTTTGTGGCCCCATAATCTCATTGATCAGAAAATTTGGGCCAAAGCTGAGTTATATGGTGCTACAGTACAGCTTCTCCCATATTCTGAGTCCTCACTCACCTTGAAAGTTTAGGGCCAAATCATGTTTTGTATGCTGAAAGTGCAAATAGTGTGGTCCTGGTGTCAGCTCTCTTCTGGCTGTGTATCATTGTGGTGGATGGCACAGAAGAGTGAGACAGAATTTGGTGAAATTTGCACAACATAGAGGGCCCAGTCTTGGTCTTTTTAAGCAACTCATTCTCATGGGAAGCAGCCAAGGTCTTCTAAGAATTTCTCTAATCCCTCATAAGGGTAGTGCCCGAATGACCCAATCATCTCCCATGGGGTTCCATGTCTTAAAGGTTTCATCATCATGACATTGTTATACTGACTAGATTTCCAGCACAGGAACTCTTGGGGGATGTGCTCACACTATAACCATAGCAGAAAATAGAGCAGTAGGTTCAACTTATGTATGCTCAGCTAAGAACACTGTAACAGTCATATCAAGTGGGCCTGACAGGGTCAAAAGGATTCTAAGAGGTTGGTAAGAATCAGTGTTGGTAAGAATCTCACAGTGCAGTCATCCTAGAAGATATTTTTCTGTCTCAAATAATGAATTGCAAGAAACCTACCTTACCTGCCAGAAAAGATATTTTAGAAAAGCATTTTGTTTCATGCATACACATGCAACAAATAATTCCAGAGATTCCTAGAGTGATCTCTTTCTCCAGCCTTCTTGCGTTTTGCATATTCCATGATTAGGATAGACACAGTCACACCTTCCATTCTTTTCACTTGCTGTTTCCTCTGTCCCAAATGTCCACATGGGTAACTCTTTCACTAGCTCATCTGCCCAAATGCCATTTCACCTGCTCTCTTTTCTGCTCAAATGCCATCTTTCAGTGAAGGGGATTCTAGCCACTGCATGGAAAATTATAACCTTTCTCTTTTCTGACTCTGTGCATCTCTTACTATAAAGTTTATTATCTTTCAGCCAGGTGTGATGGCACACCATTTCCTCCCAGCACTTGGAATTCTGAGGCAGAGGATATCTGTGTGTTTATGGTCGGCCTGGGCTATGTAGTGAGACCCTCGTATAAAACAACAACAACAACAACAAACAAATCTCAATTAGCAAATCATTCACCATCTTTGAATACACTATAAGCTAGTATAGTGTAGTATGCCATATACTTTATCTTTTTATATGCTTAAGTTTTTGTTTTCTGTGTCTTAAAACTAGAATATGAGCACCATGAGGGCGAGAACATTTTTTGTCTCACTCATTTATGTATGCTCATCTCTTGGGTTATGCCTGGCTAGTAGTAAATGCTCAATAAGCATTTGTAGAGTGGATAAGGCAGAGTCGACTAAAAGTGTATACACACTTCAGGAAAACAAAAAATAGCATGATATATTTTCAACAGTGTCACCCTCATACTGCAGAAAACCCACTGTGCTGCTAGTCTTTACAAAAGAAACTGAAAACAGGTGTGCACCAATCTCAGTGATCAAGGCTATCCATGCAGCAGTTCACCATATTAATATATATCAGAAAGCTTAGGACCTCTACTTGGCGCACCTCTTTGATAGTAAGGCCAAATGTAGCTTGCATGACTTTAATGTCTCAATAACATTAGCATTGGGCCTGGGAGGTAGTTCAGCAGTCTGAGCACCTGCCTCGCAAGTGCTAGAACCCTGGGTTGATACTTGTACTGCATCCCATGCCGGTCACTAAGACTGAGTGTGGTGGTGCACGCCTGTAATCCTACAGGCTGGGGAGGCTGAGACAGGAGGATCACTAGGAGTCTGGGCTGTGTAGTGAGGCCCTGTACCAAATACCTAATGATTGATCCATTAAAATATTAAAAATAGTAGTGTGAGTCGGGGAGATAGCTCAGTAGAATAAGTGCTAGTCTGGCAAGTGCAGGGTCCTGAGTTTGATATCTGGTACCACAAAAAAATAGTATTGGGATTAAAATATTTATACAAGGTTTTCTTTTCCTGAAGTACATTTGAATAAAATTCATCATAAAATTTGTATGAAATTCACTGAGCAATTCTTTTGGAATTAGATATAAATATAAACCTATGGTTTATTTGCTTTCCAATAGAAAATTCAACAGAAGGATGCCTATGAGGCTTTTGGGGACATAAGATTAAGGATGAGGCCCCCAAGAGTATCAGTGTCCAGACATAAACTATTCACTCCGTGGAGTCCCCTGGAATCGTCATAGTGGATGACCCCTAAACTTCAAGCTCTGAAGGTGATCAAATGGATTCTACATTGCTAGTTCCTAGGCTCCTGCCAGAATTAAGTGAAAATTCTCTTATGGTAGAAGATAAAAATAATCCATAGACTTAAATTATTACTGTAAAGGTTTTTGTCCAACTATAATGGCCATTACTCAATGAGGGGTAACCAGACATATACAGAGATAAGAATATCAGCACAAATAATATACTATAGAAACAGATCCATGAATCATTTGGATAGTGAAGTTATCAGAGGTAGACTGATATAAACTGGTTTTTATACTTATAGAAATAACTGACATTTAACAATTTGAGGAAGAATCTATAAACTGTAGGAAAGACACTGCAGCCAGATGTGGTGCTCACCTGTGGTTGAAGCAGGAGGATCATGACTTCAAGACCAGTCTCAGCTATGTAGCAAGTTCAAGGCTGGCCTGGAAGACATTATGAGGTTTTCTTAAAAGGAAAAAAGGAACAATGTATATTTGGAGGAGAATGAACTAGAAATTCTATAACTGAAAAATGTAAGCTGATAACATGGATGCTTAACTGATATACTCTAATGATAGTCATTGCTGAAGTAATGTAGTGCTAGAGAATGTTCTTATATTATTTCTACATTTTCATATAATGTTTTTTATCAAGCCCTCAGTTTCTACCAATTTTCTTTCTGGTTTATCAAATTTAAGGTGAGCTATAAAGTAATAGTTAAATGTGATTATAGTTATTTTTGGTAGTTCTCTTTTTGGGATACTTTGTGTTTTATTGTTAGATATCTATATATGTATATCTACATATGAGTTTTCTTTCTGCTTTTGAAAAACTACTTTATTGAAATATTTCTTATGAGATAATAAAATTTAAATGTATTTAATGACCCCTAATGAGTAATTTTGGCACAAATTTGCCTGTTCATTATATTTTCTCTTGATAATTGATTAATTTAGCTATGAATTTTAAGAGTAACCAGATGTTAGAGTGAGAAGGGAGCTGAGTCCAGGGCTCTGAGCCTTTTCTTCCTAATTTTAGGGAATCTGGTGACTTTGGAGATATTGAAGATTACATATTGATGTGATTGTTCATATCAGAGTCACAGCGAAATGAAACATCAGAAAGCTCAATAAAACAGCTCTGTAGTTTGAAGGAATTTCACTGTGGTGTTAGTTATTACATTTTCAGACAGTTTTATAACCCTTGGATTACATATTTGAAAGAGACTATAGTGGAAGAAGACATACCAGATGGCATAAAGAGGGGAAAGCCAATCTAATTCAAAATATGGTAATCTATGAATTTTTATTTAATTAGTATGTTAATGATTAATAGGAAAGTCATTACAACCAACCCAAAGATGTATTAGATATAAATTATAATCAGTACTTTGATTTGTGCTGCATTGTCTGTCAGATTCACACATTTCTTCTTGTGTAACTCTTGGGAGTAGAGAAAGGAAAGATATACTATTGATGTAACACCAGATGGTTACTTTGATCAACTCTCATGCAGTATTTGAATAGCCAAGTGCCTGTATGGTTTGATAGAGCAGCATAAATTTCCAAGTAGAGATAGTGCTTGGCCCATGATGAGCTACACCATCATGGTTGCAGGTGTTCTGCATGTTAACAGACCAAAACTCTAATCACTGAAGGTTGGGAGCAGGATCCAGGTTCCTAGAAGGAAGACATTAAGGGAGAAATCAAGATTTTAGGAGTTTACCTGAGTGTGTTGGGGTTCGTAAAAGGATGACAGCCCTTGTGGCAGGTAGGAAGATAGAAGCTGATGCGCAGTCACACAGATAGGAAGAACACACACTGAGCATCCAAGAGAGCTTCAGTGAGAGGTCTCCAAGCTGTCCATGCATCCCAAGGTGTGTGCACAGCAGTTCCTTGGAGTGAAGAAAGGAATTATTAACACTGCCATTTATATTCATTTTTCTTATTATAAAAATTATACCCATATATGCCTTTAATGTATGTAGTGTGTTATAACTCACATATTGTTTATGTGTAAATAAAAGTTGTGTGTATAGGAAATACATATATAGGAAGTACATACTCAATCACCTTTCCTGATAGGTGCTAGATCTGTGCCCATGCATCAGATGAGGCCATAGGTGCTTCCAGCTTTTGACAACTCTATAGGGTTGACTCAGAAATCCAGCAGAGCTGACCCTGGACGTGACAGGTCCTAGGTTCAAATCCCCAATAAAGACTTCAAGTCTGTGTACATTTGTTCAGCTCACTTGATGAGAATAGTTATTGCTTTTTTTTAAGAAAGGACAAATATATCTTATGGTAGACAAATAGCAGATTCACCCATTCATCATTTACCCAATGTTTATAACACTTATTATGTACCAGACAACATGCTGAGTAATAGGACTTGCTGAAGGAAATTCATCTTTGGCTACAAAACCATGCAAAATGAGTGACTTCAGAATCTTAATAAATCAAACTCATGGATGAATTCATGAGGCTTTTCTATATTCTGCCTAAACCTAATTAATTCATTGACTCCATTCATTAACTGCTTTATGTATATCTTAAATATTTATTATATACAAAGCATATTTCCCAATGATGGGGAAATAGTTATTAAAAAGGCAAAATGTGGACCCACTATATACAGCAAAAGTGATCCTAGGTTTTATAGGCCTCAGAATTTAGCAAAAGAAAAAGTTATTGAACAATACTTAATCATCATTCTGCAAAATGTTTTGAAAGACCAAAACTAGTGTTTCAGAAGAATATAAAAATTGCCATGATATGGTTTTGGGTAAAAGTCCCTGAAGGCTATGTGTTAAAGGCATGGTACAAGCCTGTGGTGCTACTGGGAGGTAGTGGAATCTTCAAGAGATGGGGTCTGCCAGTAGGATCTGTGGTCTTGGGGTGTTCCCTGAAAAGGTATGTTAGGACTCTGGCCCTTACCCCTCTTCTGGTTCTGGCCATGGGCTTCCTTTTATGTTTCCTGCACTGTGTGCTCCAACTATGATATGCTGTCTGGCTTCAGGCCCAAAAACAATGGGCCATGTGAACATAGATTGAACTCCCAAAACTATGAACCAGAATAAATTTCCCATTTCAATTTGATTGTTACATACGGGGAAACTGACTAGCATCGGGATGTGCTCTAGCTTATCAACAGAAGCTTTCTCACAGGAACCAACAGTTAGACAGATCTATAAGCTGATTTGCCACGAGTCAGTCATTAATAAGAAGATTGTTCTGGAGATGAGGTAGAGAGACCACACAGACATGTTCTCTGAGGAGGGGGCAGAACATAGAGAGATAACATGAGATTTGCACATGTGGGTCTGGTTTATTTCACTTATGAGTATACCCTCAAGTTCCGTACACTTACCTACGAAGGCTTCAGGTTTGTTTTTCTTTATAGCTGAGTAATACTCTGTTGCATAAAAAGACCACATCTTTTTCATCCACTCCTCAGGTGGTTGGCATTTTGGTCATTTCCAAGATTTGGCTGTCACAAATTGTGCTGCTGTAAATGCGTGCATGTATATCACTCTGATATGAGGTTTTTCAGTTCTTTTGGGAAAATTCCCAGATGGGGGGTAGCTGGTTTGAATGGGATTTCCAGTTCTACTTTTTTGAGGAGTCTCCACACTGATTTCTATAATGGTTACACTGGTCTACATTCCCATCTTGCATAACTATATCTATTAATCAGAGCAATAGATTTGATGATAAAAATAGATAATGTATTAATCATTGTTAATCAGCTATTCTTGTTTTGAAAATCTGTAACACATGTATTATTACATGTTACCCTGTTTCTGTCTTTGCTTTTGCTTTTCTTGCTCTTTTTTACACTTCAAAATAAAAGTGTAATTTAAAAAAAAGAATGTAGAGGGCCAGGAAGATGACTCAGTGGAATAAGCACTTCCCTGGCAAGCGCAATGGTCTGAGTTCAATCCCCAGTTCCACAAAAAAAAAAAAAAAAAAAAAAAAAGGAATGTAGATAGAGCTTGTGTGGAGAAACTTCTTGGATTCCTGAGGATCCTCAGATGAAAAAGAAGTGCAGTGTCTGAGTTTTGAGAGCAGGAGGTGATCAAGAGCACATGTGAAATGATTGCAAAAATCTTGACTACCAGAGATACTAGTAGATTTACAGTTTTTGGACCTCTATGAATAAACTCATCCCAGTAGGACAAAGCAGGAGGCAGACTTGGCAGGAAGCTCCCGGCACCATCTCTCTTTCATTACTTGAAGGGCATTTTGTGTTTCTATTTTGTTGCATTAAGTATGTATTACCTTTGTTTTTGAGTGGAGCAAATATTATTTAGCGTCAAATTCCAATGTCTATGAGACTTAATGTATTCTCCTTATGCTTTACTCTCTATAATTTCATTGTTATTATTCTATTACTTACAACTATATATGTAGTAAAACCTTATCACAGGTATGTATGCATAGGAAGAAATACATATAGTGCATTATCCCTGGTTTCAGGTCTCTTCTAGGGGTCTTGGATCCATGAAGACTAAATTTCAGTATCTGGAACTGAAATTGTAGGTGGAATTTTGACGTGATGTTGTCCTCTATCTCTAACTCCTGGCTGTCTTCAAAAGATGGTAGAGACCCAACATAGAGGATGGAGACTTTCCTATATATGTTCTGATATTGTCTTGGTGTTTTTCATTGTAAGGTAAGGACATTGGACAAAACATTTCAAAGTTCTCTGCATCTTTATCTTATTTAGATTTAGAAAACAGCTTATTATCAATGATATAGAATTAATAGGCAAGAAGTTTGTATTGTGAGTATTTAACAAATATTAAGCGAAGAATTGAGGACAGACTTCCCGTGTGGCAACCAGGTGCATTGTAGACAATGGGAGAATACTTGTTGAATTCAGCAAATCTTTTGGAAACTAGAGAAGAATTTTAGACTGGCGACTTAGAATAAATGTGTAAATATTATGCTTATTTAACACTTAATATTGAATGTCTCCATAGAGCCAAGTTACATATAAAACTCTTGACATGTTTTTATCTGTTTCTTTTAGTTTTTCTACACCTCAAAAATGTTTTTGCTTGTTTGTCTGAAACTAAACCCAGTGGATTAAGCCATCTGCCTACTCTTTTCAAAGATGAAAAGATTTTCTCCCAAAGGGATGGATATCCTGGAATGTAAACCCTCAGAGGGCAAGAATTAGTATTTCCATGTTTAATATTCTGCAAAGGAAAATACAAAACCACATACTCAGTAGAAACTAATACAACTGGTGATGCCTCTTGGAACTAGGCTTAACATAGTTTTTCCACTTCTAATTTATCAAAATCTGTATTTAGCAACACAAAATTTTAAAAAGGCGAATAGTTCTGTTTCCCAGATTGTCAAGATTAACAAGACAAAATTAGGACAGAAGAATCTAAGTGTCTTGAAAATGTGTAGCTAGAAGTCAAGTGAAGTCCTTTAGTCTCAGTGTTTCATATCTGTTTTTAATAGTTTTGTCACTTATGTGTGTATGATCTCTGCCATCTTTATAATCAATTTCTAGCCACTCACAAGAGTTTTAAGTAAGTAGAGTTTCTGGTAGCATAAACTTCATCCAGAAAAATATTCTGGATGTATTTTTGACAAAAATATTATTCATAATCCATAATAATGGAATCCAGGAAAACTTTCTCATTAACCTTTAATTTCCAATTCCAACTTTTGTTCAGTTCAGCACACTGGGATAGAGGTTTCATTCACATGAGCAAAGAAATCACTGGAGAATGCCAGACACTTTTTTTTTGAAACACCTGTTATATGCCTATTGTTTTATGTATTGACTTATTTAACCCCTAGAAAAATCTATGATGGCATCTTCTATTTTGAAATTAGAGCATAGTGGCAAGGAGAGATTGCTCATGGTCCCAAGACACACAGGAGTTCTGGAGGATGGATGACCACATGGGCTCCTTTCCCTTGAACTGGGAAGCTCACCAAATAGTTATGCCTGTGAGTACTAGAGTTCAAAACATTTAATACTAAGTGATAAGGTACTGTGAGTACTAGAAACCAGCAAGAGAAGTTCATCATGGAAAATTCTGAAAAATAAGAGAATAGTCTGTAGGAAAATTTTGCCTAATCCTGACTCCAGAACCATTTTTAGACTGAGAAGCACAACTGAGGCACAGACTTAGAGCAGGACATAGTTTAATGCAACTCAGTATTACCACCCTCCTTGCCAAATGTTTATGGAAGGATTGATGAAGAAATGCCAAGTTTCTCGCACCCAAGTTATCCTTGCGCGTTCTCAGGGTCTGATCGCTCCATGACTACTGCTAACTTTCATTTAGAAGTGTGTCTAGCTGTACAATATTTTTAAAGCTAAGGATTTATACAAAGAACATTAAGAGCAAGATTTGCTACTGCTCATTATGGATGAATCTGCTATTACTATCTCTCTTCTAGTTTTTTAAATAATCTAAAACTGAGAAGTCAGAAGCTTCGCAGTGTTTCTGGCAAAATCAGTGTTGAGAAATTCACTTAGAATTATATTCTGTTTAAAACCATGAAAACATTTAACATATAGAGAATGAGGCTGATATATTAGCAGTGCTTTATCTCACAACCTGCTTTGGGTAGATTGATGGTTGCCATATTTGGCTCTTTATTTTGATGGAGGAGTTTTTGCCTTACAAAAATTGATTAAAGGAATGAATACATGCACACACATATTTTTTCTTCTCAAAAGGTTTGAAAAATGTGTCTGACAACACAGATCTAGAATTTCAAAGGAACTTAATTTGTGTTTTTATTTTTTTAAAGAAGTTTTGCTATGTAGTTTAGACTGACCTTGAACTCACTATGTGCCCAGGCTTGGCCTGGATCTTGTAGCAATCTTCCTGTTTCAGCCTCCCAAGTACTGTGTGTGCCACCATGCCCAGTCTAGGAACTTCATTAACTTTAAAATCCTTGCATGCCGCTTTCCAGTCACAACTTTTTACCGTCTTGAATTTTTTTACCTTTTCATTTACATCTGTCTACGCACGTATACCTTAATAAATTATCTTACATGTTCTTGAACTTTTATTCTTTAATTTACTATTTTCATATAACACTATGCTTTTGAGATTTACCTTTGTTATTGGATGTTCTGAAAACTCATTAATTTTCATTATTGTATCACATATGTGTTTATATAACCATATAGGTGTATCTATAATAATATGTTACCTCTGCTTCTTTTCTTTTTTTGCTATCGTCATAACACTTTTGCAAGCAACTTAAATTTTTGAAGAATTTCAAAAGCATACATAAGCATGAGAACATATAGGTCATCAAATGCTCTCTTCCCATTTTATTAGGTAATACAAAGTTTCTATAGCAGTTATACTAATTCACATCTCAATATCCTCATTTGCTTGCTATTGTCAGACTTCTAAGCTTTTGCCAGTCTGGTGAATATATATGGTATTTTCCTTTAGCTTCTTTTCATTTTGTGCTGTATCTAAATAGCTTTGGTGTCCATTTAAGTTACTATACTGATGTGCTTTTTCACATATTATGCCCATTTCTTTCTTGAACTATTTGGTTTAACTTACTATTAGTTTAAAATATATTTCGACTGGAGAGACAGGCAGCTTGGCAGTCCAAGTGTCTCCCTGGCAGGCACAAGATCCCAAGTTTGATCCCCAGTGCTACATACTGTGCCAGCCCTGGAACACCCCAGGCATGAGGTGCTGAACCCACGGTGGTGCACGCTTGTAATCCTAGCACTGGGGAGGCTGCTACAGGAGGATCATTGTGAGTTCTCTCTCTCTCTCTCTCTCTCTCTCTCTCTCTCTCTCTCTCTCTCTCTCTCTCTCTCTCTCTCTCTCTCTCTCTCTATATATATATATATATATATATATATATATATATATATATATATATATATATATATATATATTTGGGAAAATAATAGTGGACTGTCCTTCAGACAAAGGACTCCTTCTATATAGAACATACAAAGAATTAAAAAAAAAAATCAGGCCTCCAAAATTCAAAGACCAGATCCAAAAATGGGCATCTAAGATCAATATATACTTTACAAATGAAGAGATACAAATGTACAAATGGCAAATAACTTTATGAAAAAGTGTCCAACATCATTGGTCATTCAAGAGATTGAAAGTAAAACAATTCTGAGATACAACCTTATGCTAGATAGAATGTCTATCATCAAGAAGTTAATGAACAACAAATGCTGGAGTCACTGTGGAGAATAAGGGACGCTTTTCCACTGTTGTGAGTGTGTTGGTTGATACAACCATTATGGAAATCAGTATGAAGATTATTCAAAGAGCTAGGATTGGAGATCCCATTCAAGCCAGCTATTTCCCTCTTAGGTATTTTTGCCAAAAGAACTGAAATCATCATACCACAGAGATATATGTGCATGCATGTTTGTATCAACACAATTTGTCACAGCTAAATCTTGGAAACAATCCAAATGCCTACCAACTGAGGAATGGATAAAAAATATGCTAGTTTTACACAATGGAGGACTAGTGAAGTATAAAAAGATGAATTTGAGGCTTTTGCAGATAAATGGATGCAGCAAGAGACTGTATTGGTAAGTGAAATAAATTAGATCCACATGTGCAAACATTGTATTATCTCACTAGTGTGAGAACTTGAAAGAGTAAATAAAATTTCAAAGGTATTACATACTGTGAAAGGGAAAGAATTTGTTCAATGTGGAAGAAGAACTAGGATGAGCAAAAGGACAAAAGAAAGAAGAGGAAAAGATATATTTATGTATATATGCAGGATAGTTTGGACAATTATGCTGCTGATTTCTGCTAGTTTTTTGAAAGGAGCAGTAAATGCTTAAATTTTTTCCTTCATTTTCTCTTTTTTTTTTCATTTCTTATAATTTTTTTGTTTTTTCTTTAAACCAATCTTGCACATTTATATCTGGTAGCCTAAACCCTAATTTGAAGACAACATCATGTAATATAGCAACTATTGCTCAGTTTCTATTAGTTTTTTTTTTTTTTTTTTTCTTTTTTTTTAGAGGAACCAGGGATTGAACTCAGGCCTTTGCACTTGCCAGGGAAGTGTTTATTCCACTGAGCCATCTCCCCGGCCCCTCAGTTTCTATTATTTGTTTAGTGAAATTCTGCATTATTTCTAATACTGTTTTCTTTTCTGTTACCACTTTGTATTCTTTAAAAAAATTGAAATCTTATGGGCACAAATTCTTTTTTTTTTTTAGAATACAAGGTCTATTTTATTGTCACTGAAGAAAAGAATATCCTCTAACATTGTAAATATAAGAATATGTTTATGTTGATTATTATTATTATTATTATTATTTTTACTTTTTATTTTATTTTTTATTAATTTTATTAAGAAACAAATAGCAATGAGACAGTTTCAAAACAGGTTAGTAGGACAGTTACAATATTTTATACATTGCATATTGTTGTCTTTGTAGTAGTTATTCATAGTACAAGATGCAGACATGATATCCTGTCCAAATTTTTCTTCTCACTGAATTAAGAAAAAGTAGTTGTATATCTATCCTAACTTTTTTATATAGAGATACAAAATGGTCCTTCATTTGTATTCCCTTTTTTTGTTTAGTTTTGTTAGAGATGGGTATTCTATTGCCATTCAAATATTATAGGTGCATGAATTCAGCAAAATAATCTGATATAGTCCAGTAGTCCATAATCATAGTGGGTTATCTGTAGGACTGGCAATGTCAGAAGTTGTTGACTTGAGCCTTTTATAGCTCAGCATATTGATATGGCTTTACTTTTTATACTTCATTTTTATGCTTTTCTGCTGGTTGGTTAAGACAAAGATAAAGCAAGATCTATATAATAAGAACTTTAGTGGATACAAATTTTTAGC
>PVKA01045005.1:0-15805 GCA_004027165.1 Ctenomys sociabilis
GGAGGCTGAGACAGGAGGATTGTCGTGAGTTCGAGACCAGCCTGAGCTACAAAGTGAGCTTAAGGCCAGCCTGAACTGCATAGTGAGACCCTGTCTCAAAAAGACAAAAAAAAAAAAAAAAAAATATGCAGAGCATAAAATTCACCATTTTTACACAAACATTTCTGTAAACTGAAGGCATTCTCATCGGCATGCAGCCATCAGTCACCACATCCATCACCAGAACTCTTTTTTTCCTCTAGAACTCAATTTTATCTTCCCAGACTGTAACTGTCCCCACCAAACCCTGACTCTTCCCCTCCCCTCCATGCTGCCACCCACTTTGTCTCTATGCATGTGACACTGCCCAGTGCTTCATATGTGAAATCACACAGAAGCTGTCCTTTTGTCCCTTGTTTATTTCACCCAGCACGATGTCCTAAGCCCCAGCCGCGTGGTGTCACACATGGTGTTAGTACTTCCTTCCTTTTCAAGGCAGGGTACCACTTCCTTGGATGAACAGGTCATATCCTTTATGCTCTGTCCAGCCATACATGTTTGGGTTGCTCCCTCTTGACTCATATAAATGATGCTGTCCCTAATATGGGTGAAAAAATATCTTCAGTCCTTACTTTGTGTTTGTTTCTTTTTATTTTGGTATTTTTATTTCTTTTTTTTTTTTTTTTCTTTTCAGAACTGGGGATTGAACTCAGGCCCTTGTGCTTACCAGGCAAGCGCTTATTCTACTGAGCCATCTCCCTGACCCCTCTGGGTTTTGTAGTGTGTTTTCAGAAGTGAAATTACTAGAATTTAGGATAGCTGCTTTGTGTCTTGAGGAACTGCCTTTTTCTGCAACAGCTACACAGTTTTACGTTCCAGCCAGCAGGGGGCAAGGGCTCCCATGTCCCCAAGTCCTTATCCATACTTGCTTTGTTTTTTGTTTTGGAGATTTTTTGTTTGTTTTTTTTTTTTTAGTCTTTTTGAGACAGGGTCTCACTAGGCAGTTCAGGCTGGCCTTAAACTCACTTTGTAGTTCAGGATGGTCTCAAACTCACAACAATCCTCCTGCCTCAGCCTCCCGAGTGCTGGGATTACAGGCCACCACGCAGCTCCATACTTGCTTTGACTTGGAGACTTTCCTGTCTCCTACCTGGAGTGCTGGGGCAGAAGGTAAAAGCATTCTTGGGGCTTGGGAGATGGCTCAGGAATAAGTGCTTCCCTGGCAAGCACAAGGGCCTGAGTTCAATCCAAGAATGGATTTTTGGTTCAGCCAAGAAAAAAGAAAAAAGCATTCTCACCCATCACCCTCCACGAAGCGCTTCGTGTCAGGCTGGGAACAGTGTTCTCATGACACTTTTCTCCCCCCAGTGCCTGTCGCTACAGGAGCTCCTGTCCCAGCTCGGCCGGCCCTTCCGGGAGTACGAGCTCTGGGCTCTGTGCCTTGCCTGCCTCAGTGCACTGCAGAAGCATACGGAGCACCCAGGTGACGGGTATCACCTGCCCATCCCAGCTGGGCAGGGCCAGCAGAGGAATGCTGGATGTTGGGGACAGTGTCCACACTGAGACCCAGAGCAGGGAGTATCGTTCACATTGTGAGGCAGGAGCAGCGAGGCGGGGTTCACACTGTGATCCAGGAGTGGGCAGGGGCAGTGTCCACACTGTGGGCAAAGGCCCAGTGTGCCTGTTGAAAGCACCCCTGGTCTCAGCATACAAGAGGCAGCAGGCACACCTGCTACCTATGGGTCTAAGTCGGGCGATCTGTGCTACGAAGAGGAATGGGCTAGCTCAGCCCGTACATTCAGCAGAGGCAACACTGCCCCCAAGGTGCCAGCAGTGGCTTGGGAGCTGGAGGTAGCACTGCTAGATGTTGCCCTGGCTGTTGGTCCTCCTGAGCTCTTGTGCCAGACAGCAGCACACTGGGTGGCCCACCCGTGATTTCACACTGCCATAGTACTGACAAGGACAGCTCCGACAGGGTGGGAAAGAATTCAGACAAACACTGCCATCAGCCTCCAGTGAGGAGCTGCTTCCAAGCCACCCCGGGACCTGAGTCAGCATGGGACCTGAGACCCGAGGAGGGACAGTGGCCTTCCCGGTCTCCCGAAGACCCACCCTTCCCCTAGGGGCAGTCACAGCATTGACCGCACACTTCCTATCCCCCCTGTCCCTGGCTCATAGTGTGGACACCTCCTCCCCCTCCTTTTCACTCCCAGCATGACAGGGATAATACTACTACATGACACTGGTGGCCAAGGCAGCTCTGCCTGGGGGTGGAAGGGCCCATGCCTGGCCACTCTTGGAAGGAGGATGCCCAGCAGGCACAAGGCCCACACTCTGTTGTCTCCAGGGTGACACTGGAGGGTGCTCTGCCCTGCGCAAGGCGTGCAGGCCACACTCACTGCCGACTCACACTCTGTTGCAGCCTGCTTGTGCCTGGACAACGTGCTGGTGGCCGAGGATGGAGCTGTGCTCTTCGGGCCACCCCCTGCCAGTGGTGTGTATCCAGGTCCCCCTAGGGACTGAGTTCTAGCATTGGCTACCCAGAGATGAAAGAGACTAAGCTGGTTTTCTCTCCTAGGCTCCTACAACTCATTCTTTCTGGCTCCCGAGGTGGCAGAAGAAAAGCTGGTGACCGAAAAGGTAATTGGCCTGTCTTCTTCAGTCTCTATGCCCACCCTCAGTGTTGCCCAAATCCTCTTCTGTCCAGTGGGCTCCAGGAGTAATGGATCCCCAAATACAGCCCCATGTCCAGAACCTAGGCTCTGCCTGGCAGGTGGCCATGGGCTGCAGTTTTTCCAAGGGAGGCAGGGGTGGCCCTGGTGATGTTTCCCTGGGCAAGATGAACGATGAATTCTGGAGCTGCTCTCCTGACTTAGGAGAGCTGAGGTCTAAATTTCAGGAGCATTTGCAAGGCACTTAATATATACAGCCATCACTAAAACATAATGAATAATTAAACTTTAATTACAATGAAAGAAGTTACGTCCAGGACTGAGAGGAACTCTACTCTGAGAGCTGTAGGATGCCTGTCCTTGCCCTGATTCACCAGAGCTTGGGAGAGGAGACAGCAAGGTCTCCATAGATGATGAGTGAGGCACGAGAGCCCTGTAATTTCCTTTGCCTTATGCAGGGAGACCTGGGAAATGTGGGTGAGTAGAGACAAAGGCAGCCCCTCGAAGATCTGTCTGTGTAGCTGAGGACTGGCATCTGTAGACAGCAGCTGCCTGTGCCAACCAAATACCACAGTGCTGTGGCCGGCCCGCCCAGCAGAGATTTATGGTGATCCTCCCGCTTTCAGCCTCCTCAGCGCCAGGATTACAGGCATGTGCCACCGTGCCCAAACTCTGGCCAGCTCAGCCCACTCTGAGGGCAGGGCTGGCAGAGTATATGGTGCCAAGGATCAAATTGCGGTCCCTGGTCTTGCCTAAGCAGGCACTTTAGTTGGCTGAGCTATCTCGCTGGCCCTGCTCCTCCTTTTTTGCTCGTTTACATTTGCTATTTTCAACTGCCATGAACTGCTGTCCTCTGCCATGTGCCACTCTTCCTTGGGGCCAGCTGAATATGGAAGGAACCCCCTACAAACTGTGAGCTAAATAAATCTTTTCTTCTTTAATTTTGGGCATCGGGTATTTTGTCCCAGCAACAAGAGAAAAGTAACCAAGACATCTGTAATCCCAGCATTCTCAAGGCAGAAACAGGAGGATTGCTGTAAATACAAGGTCAGCCTGAAGTGCATTATAACATCCTATCTGAAGAGAGAGAGAGATTAATTATCATATACACAGATTAATAACCAGATTAATAGACAAGAACATATAAAACAACACAAGGCAATTACGTTGAATCAAGGTACACTACTAGATATACTTTCCATTCTGGATTATAATAACATTTTCCTTTTTCCTATTATATGTCTTCTATATTGTACTTGATATATTGAGTTTCTCATTTAAGAGAGACCTGATTAGTATTCCAGCTTGTCTCAAGGTGCATCCATTTTCCTACACATGACTAGGTTTATCCTTCTTTATGGAAGAGTAGTGTTCCATTGTGTGTAATCACCACAATTCCTTCATCCATTATCTGCTGGTGGACATATAGGCAACTTCCAGTAGTTAGCTATTACGTACCGGTCCACACTCCGCCAACAATGAAGAAAGGTCCTTTACTCTCACAGTCTTGCCAGCATGTTATTGGTTGGTTTCTTTATAATAGCCATTCTTTCTAGAGTGAGATGGATTCTCAGCGTAGTTCTCATTTGCAATTCTTGAATGGACAGTGATGTTGAACATTTTTCCATGTATTAATCGGCCATTTGTACTTCTTTTTCTTTTTTTTTTTTTGTCTTTTTGAGACAGGGTCTCACTATGCAGTTCAGGCTGAACCTAAGCTCACTTTGTAGCTCAGGCTGGTCTCGAACTCACAACAATCCTCCTGCCTCAGCCTCCAGAGTGCTGGGATTACAGGCATGCGCCACCACGCCCGGCTTGTACTTCTTTTTCTGAGAAGTATCTATTCATTTCAGATACCCATTGTTTAATTGGTTCTTACAAGCGGGAGTTTAATTTTTTGAGTTATTTATATATTCTAGGTATTAGTCCTCTTCAGAGTGGCTAGCAAAAGCTTTCCCCTTTCTGTAGGTTATCTCTTCACTCTGTTGGTGATTTCCTTTACTGCACAGAAGCTCTTTAAGGTGGGGCCTGGTGGTGCACACCTACAATCCCAGCATGCAGAAGCTGGGCCAGGAGGATCACCATGAGTTCTGGGATACATCATGAGTTCAAAACCAGCCTGAACTACACAGCAAGACCCTGTCTCAAAAAAGAAGCTTTTTAACTTCATGTGATTCCACTTACTGATTCCTGGTACTATTTCTTGTACAACCTGGATTCTGTTCTGTCTTTGCCTACACAAGTGTCTTCATTTTGTCTTACCTATTTTGTCATCCAGCAGATTAAGTGCTTTTATTCTAATGTTTAGATCTTTGATCCATTTGATTTTAGTTTAGTGCACGGTAAGATACATGTCTAGGTTCTTTACAATATGGGTAGCCAGCTTTCCCAATATCATTTGTGAAGAGGCTATCTTTCCTCTAGCAAAAGATGAGATAGTATAGTATAGTATGCCTGGAGCAAACAACTTGTAATGATCCCCATTTACAGCCTCCCAAGAGCTGGGATTACAGATGCATGCCACCACACCCAGTCTCAATCACTGTCTCAGCACACCCTGGGGATGGGGCAGGCATGGGAGGCCCAGGCACTTTAATCCACTGAAGTATTTGGTCCACCCTGGAGTTGTTTCCAAACCCCCTATTCTGTTCCATTGATCAAGAAGCTAGTTTTTTGGTTTGGTATGGTTGTTTAGTGTGTGTGTGTGGTTGTTTTGTGTGTGTGTTTCCTATACCATACTGTTTTTATCTCTGCAGCTTGGTAGTATAATTTGAAGTCTGGGATCATAGTGCCCCCTTGCCCTCACTTCTAGAATTGCTTTTGCTGTTCTAGGTCGCTTTTAGTTCCATTTGAATTTTTAGATTGCTTTCTCTGGTTTTGTAAGGAATGCTATTGATATTTTGGCTAGGATTGTATTAAATCTTGAGTTATGGCATTTTTACTATGTTGGTTCTGCCTATTCAAGGGGATATCTTTCCATTTTCTCATATCCTTTTGGATTTTTTTCAGAGTACTATGGTTTCCATTGTAAAGGTCTTTTATTTCCTTGGTGTCTTAGTTATTTTTTTACTCATTGCTGGGACAAATACTCGACACCCAAAATAAAGGAAGGAAAGATTTATTTAGCTCACAGTTACTAGAGGGTTTAGTCTGAATTTTGCTGGTTCCAAGGCAAATAACAGCAGTTCAGGGAAACAGGAGTTGCTCCCTAATGGTGCGGCTACAAAGGTCAAACTTCTCTGAAAGCTGAGACTTCTCCACAGAAGCGGGGGAGGGCGGCAAGAAGCCTTTCTCAATTCCTGGACCCTGCCCACCTCCAGGGCTGGGCCCGCACAATGAGAACTGTTAGCGCAGCCAAGTCAATACAATGTATCAACTAACACACTTGGTTAGGTTAATTTCTAAGTTTTTCATTTCCCTTGATGCTATTGTTTTGGGGTTTTGGTTTGGTTTGGTTTTGGGTTTATGGTACTAGGATTTGAACTAGGGACCTTGTGCTTGCCAGGCTTGCTGTGTGCTGCTGTGCCACTGAGCTACATCCCCACCCCAATACTATGTTGAAGGTGTTGTTGCTCCAAGTTCTCTTTTAGTGAGTATGTTATTGGTATACAGGAATACTGTTGATTTTTTAGTGTGGACACTAGCTATATTACTTAATTTAGTCATTAATTCTAGCAGTTCTTTGGTGAAGTTTTGGGGTCTTCTATGTAGATAATCATGTCATCAATAAATAGTAAGCTTAAGCTGGGCGTGGTGGCGCAGGCCTGTAATCCCAGCACTAGGGAGGCTGAGGCAGGAGGATTGTTGTGAGTTCGAGACCAGCCTGAGCTACAAAGTGAGCTTAAGGCCAGCCTGAACGGCATAGTGAGACCCTGTCTCAAAAAGACAAAAAAAAAAAAAAAATAGTAAGCTTCTTCCCTTGCTATCCATAGCTCTTTTATTTATTTCTTTTGTATAATTTCTCTAGATAGCTAATGATTTAAAAATATTGAACAGCGGTGATAGCAGATATCCTTGTTCTTGTTTGTGCTTTTAAAGGGAAAGTTTTCAGCTTCATTCTTTTTAGTATGATATCAACTGTTGGTTTGACGCAGGTGGCTTTTATTAGATTAAGAAATGGAAGGACCTTCTATGCCTATTTTTTCAGGGTTTTTATCCTGAGTGGATGTGGGCTTTTGTCCAGTGCTTTTTCTGCTTCTCGGATGAGCATGTGATGTTTGTCCTTGTTTCTGTCTATGCGGTGCAGTACCTGTATTGATCTGTGCGTGTCGGGCCATTCCTGACATGCATCCTCCTTGGTCAGCATGCACGATCTTTTTATGATTTGTTGCATTCTGTTTGCTGCTTTTACTGAGGATTTTTGTATCTGCTATGACTTGTGTCTAGATGTCCCCCTAAAGCCTCTTGTGGTCATAGGGGCAGCTTTTTGAAGATGGCTGGATCTAGGGATTGTGAATGTGGGTTAAGGGTGTTGCACTTGGACTAAGGTTGTGTGGTACTAGATTAGTCCACTAATTAATTTATAATGGTTGTGGGTGTAGGTAATAGGGATGCACATCCTGGGTATGCATGGTACCACCCAAAAGGACTATGGCCTAAAACTTCTATAAACTCTGAACTGAAATAAATCTTTCCTCCATTAATGTATGTGTTGAGTATTGTGTCTCAGTGATGAGAAAAGTTACTAGGACAGCATCAGTGTAGAGGTGCGGGGTCATTGCTGTGACTGTCCAACAGTGTGGGTTATGAGCTATTGGGAATGGCTTATGGGAAGAGATAGGAAAGGTTTGGAGATGTCACCTACTAGTAAGGAGCTGGAATGCCTTTGGCTCTTCTGTGTGGGAGATTCTGGTCAGAGCTCAGAAGCCAGAATGCTGATAGAAATCCTGTCTGTGAAGAATAAGCTAGGGAAGGCTATCTGTAAAGAGCAGGCTCAGAAGGTTTCTGCTAGGAAGAAGGACTGCATTGGTTGTTGGACTGCAGATGATTTCTGTTATGGCTTGGCAGAAAGTTTGTCTGCATTTTTCTCCTGTCCTGAGACTCTGCCTGAGACTGAGATTAAGCACAATGGACTAGTTAATCTGACAAAGAAAATCTCAAGGCAGTTGAATGTTGAGGCAGTGGCATGGCTATTGTTGAGGGCTTTTAGTTAGATATGTGTTGAGTCAAGAGCAAAGAGCCTGGCAGAATGAATTGAAATGTTGTGAATTTGGCTGGAAAGGAAGCACCAGGAAGGCTATGGACTGCAAAGATAAAGCTGAGCTCTCCATTGCCCAGAGGGACAGGATAGTAGAAAAGATGTCCTGAGGGCATCACAGAAGTGGCAGGTTCTTGCCCTTTGCAGCCTCAGAATTGCAAGAGTGAGGCACTTTATTTTGAGGAGAAAGCCACAGAGTCCCCTGTTCCAGAACGGAGACAGCAGCCACACCAGATTCCAGAATAACACCGGCATAGAGAATTTGTTACATGTTCAGTGTGCTCAGAAGTCCAGGCACTCAACCCATCCAACCAAGAGAGAGGAAAGCCTGACTACTACCTTAGCTGGCAGCAGATCTTGGCATCATCCATGTGGCATTGGTGTTAGACGTATTCAGAATCCAGGAGTTCTGAGGTTAATAAGGCTTCCACCTCGATTGTAGAAGGCCTGGGAAGCCAGGCAATGTGCCCCTGAGAGGGCAGTGTGTAAATCTCTCAGTGAGAAGCCTATTCAGTGGAAAGCCCAGAAGTTTGAAAAGGCCAGGGGCCTGTGTTTGAGAAAAGCTGCAAAGAGGAATCAAGGTCAGCCCCAGAGAAAAGCCATGGGAGCTACCAGCAGAAGTGGGGTAGGGGTAGATCCATGGAAGGCTCTTGGACCTCACAACATAGTGTTTTCCCTTGTGGATTTTGTATCCCGTTGTGTGTATGTCTTGGGATGGTAATGTTTCTTTTGTACATTTGAATGTTGGAAGTGTTCAGCTTTTCATTTGTACACAGGCTTACAGCTAAGAGTTTGGTTTGGGTCTTGGAGGAGACTTTTCAGCAGTGTTGAAACTGTTAGGACTTTGGCAACTCTTAGAAATGGACTAAAACGCCTTTTGCATAAAAGGATATGCATAAGTCTTTGGGAGGTGCCCAGGGGCAAAATGTCATCGTTCTACTGCAATATAACCTTCAGATTGTAAAATTTTCATAAGCTTGTCTATGTACCTAGAAACTAGTTTAAGGAAATGTCTAGTTTCCAAGTTGACAAGGGATGGATGGTGCTGGTTGATACATTGTGTCACTTTGACAAGTTTAGAAATTTAATTAAGTGACTCAGCAGGAAGCCTGGATTCTTAGTTGTAAACATCCTGTGCAAGAGGAAGTGGACCACAGTGTGATTCTACACCCCCAGCCCCAGGGTACTGGTTTATAATTAAGGAGGGGAGAGGCTGGCTAGAAGCTGCAGCTGTTGCCCTTTCCTTTGCTCTTTATTTTTCTGCTGCCATGAATTGCTGCCCTCTGCCATGTGCCATTCTGCAGGGGAGCCAGCAAGTACAGGCTAAAACCTCCACAAAAATACATACATACATACATACATACTGAAATTAAAAAACCTCCACAAACTGTGAGCTACATAAGCCTTTCCTTCCATAATTTTGGGCATTGAGTATTTTGTGTCAACAATGAGTGAAAAGTACCTGAGACAGGCCTATAATTCTCTTTTGGTTGAGTTCTCTGGTTTTGGAATCAGTTTGGTGCTTGCTCCCACGAGTGACTTTTGGAGTGTTACTTTCCTGTAAATTTCATTAAAGACTTTGAGGAGTATTAATGTGACATCTCCTCAAAAGTTCTTGCGGAATCCAGCAGTACCACCTGTCAGGACTTGGGCTGCTCTTAGTTAGTGGAAATATTAGGTTATTTGGGAGCTTTATATCTTCTTGGTTTGGCTTTAGTAGTTCATATGTATCTAGGAGTTTATTTCTTCTAAATTTTCCATTTTATTTTATTAGAGTACAGGTTGTCAAAGTAGTCTGGATTTGGACAGATTCTGTTGTGATTTTTCCTTTTTCCTTTAAAATTAGATCAGGGCCTTTTCTTTATTTTGATAAAAGTAGTTAAGGCCTTTTTTGTTTACTCTTTCGAAGAACTAAATCTTCAATTCATTGGTTCTTTGTAATATTTAGTCTCAGTTTAATTTCTGCTCTAAACTTTGTAATTTCCTTTACAAACTAACTTGGGCATAAGTCATTTGTTTTGTTCTAAAACATTGCAGTGCGTCATTAGCTTTTGGTACCAGGGATTGAACTCAGGACTTTGTGCTTGCCAGACAAGAGCTTATGCCACTGAGCTATAGCCCTAGCCTGTGTTCTCTTTTTCTGTTGTGAGAACTTACTGCTGTAAACTTTCCTCTTAGGACTGCTTTCATTGTGACCCATAGGTTCCTGTATGTCATACTTCTGGCATTATCATTTGATACTAGAAACTGTCTTAATATATTCTTTAATTTTATCTACGACCCATTGATTATTTAAGAGATGTTGATTTCCATATGTTTGCATAATTTCTGTGTCATCTTTTGGCATTCAGTTCTAGTTTCATTGCACTATGATCTGATAATATACATGGGATAATTTTTATTTTCTTGCATTTTCTTAAGCATGATTTATAGACTGATACATGGTCTCTTCTGGAGAAAGTCCAAGGTGCTACTGAGAAGCATGTGTATTCTGTTGATGTTGGACAGAACACTTTGTAGATATCTATTAAGTCCATTTGTTCAGAAGTTTGGTTAAACTCTGATGTTCCTCTATTGATTTTTTTCATCTCATTGATCTATCCATTTGTAAAAGTGGTAATGAGATCCCCTGTTACAGTTATTGTTTATCTGGTTTCTCATGTCCACGAACTCTGTAATTCAAGTTGGCTATAAACTCACTATGTAGGTCCAGGGAGATGGCTTAGTAGAGTAAGTGCTTCCCTGGCAAGTGCAAGGGCTTGAGTTCAATTCCCGGCTCTGCAAAAAAAAAAAACCCTGTGTAGCTTAGGCTGGCCCGGAATTTAGAGCCATCCTCCTGCCTCAGCCCCCTGAGAGCTAGGATTACAGGAATGGGCCGCCATGCCCAGCCCTGTATTTTTTTTTTTAACAGTTACCATTGTAGAAGGTCTTCTGTTGAGTGGTCTGAATTATGTAGGCTATTTGTTGTTTGGGCTTTAGATTGCTTTGCTTTGCTTTGCTTTGCTGTTAGACCAAGACTGGCCTCAAACTCTCAATCCACCTGCCTCAGCCTCCCAAGTACTAGGGTTGCAGGCACGCACAACCATGCCTGGCTCTGAATTATGTTTTATGGTCAAAGTAAAATTTATAACAGTTTGACATGATTATAAACGTACATGAAGGAAATATTTAAAACAGACATTGTCTAAGAGAAGGTAACAGGATACAGAGGGTGCTATGTATACTGCTGAAGTGTTTACATCTATCAACTGTGATCAATTATGTGTTTGTGATATTGTTACATTTAGGGGCCAGGGAGATAGCTCAGTAGATAAGCAAGGGCCTGGTTCTGCAAAAAAGATATTGTTATGTTTATATTACTACAGCAATTATTGATAGAGCACTAGAAAAACTGCTCATTACACAGAGCTCAGATACTAATAGTCTATAAACAAATCAGAATGGAATTTGATGGGGAGAAAAGATAGAAGACACAAATGATCAGAAATGACAAAGAGGAAATCCCTATAGAGACTGCATACATACAGAGGATAGTAAGGGAACACCACAGAAAGTCCACACAGATACGTCTGATGGCTTGGGTGAAATAGGCCAGTTCTTCAAACACACAAAAATACATGACTATCGAAACAAACAGATCATTTGAGTAGTTTATCACTGTTGAAGAAACTGAATTTATAATCTTAAAACTCTGCAGGATAACTTTATAGGTCCAGATGGTTTCACTACAAAATTATACCACATGTTTAAAGAAGAATAACACCATTCTACAGTCTTTTCCAGAAAGCAGAAAAAAACTTCCTAATTTGTTGAAGCTAGTATCACCCTGACTTCAGAATTAAACAGAGTATCCAAATATAAAATATCTCTCATGAATATGAAGGCAAAAATCCTTAAAATATATGCAAATAGAATTCAACTACACAAAAATAATTATACATTATGACAAAGTAGAGCGTTTTTCAGAGAGGCCAGGCTGGTTCAGTATTCGAAAATCAATATAGTCTAACATGTTCACTGGCTAAAGAAGAAAAGGTGCTGGGAAAATTTTAACACCCATTTGTGATTTAAAAAAAAAATTGTCAAGAAAAATAGAATAAGCTTCCTCAAATTGATTTTTAAAATGTACAAAATAGCCAGCCATATAGTTCTGCAGATTAAAGCATCTGCTTAGGCAGAGTACAGAGGCCAGGGTTCGATCCCCGATCCCCAGCACTACAAACCATGCCTGCCTTGCCCTGCCCCCCCCCCCCGGGCACACTGAGATTGGACATGATGGTGTGCACCTATAATCTCAGGATTTGGAAGGCTGAAAACAGGAGGATCGCTACGAGTCTGAGCTACATATTGAGACCCTATAGACCCTCTACTAAATGCATTTTTAAAAATGTACAAAAGACGGGCGTGGTGGCGCATGCCTGTAATCCCAGCACTTGGGAGGCTGAGGCAGGAGGATTGTTGTGAGTTTGAAACCAGCCTGAGCTACAAAGTGAGCTTAAGGCCAGCCTGAACTGCATAGTGAGACCCTGTCTCAAAAAGACAAAAATAAAAAATAAATAAAAGTAAAAAATGTACAAAATAAGTAAATAGAAAACCCTACAGATAACTTCATATTTAATGATTAAAGACTGAATTCTGGGGCTGGGAGATAGCTCAATGGAATAAGTGCTTGCCTGCCAAGCACAAGGTCCTGAGTTTGATCCCCAGTACCATAAAAAAATATATAAACAAAGACTTAGTGTTTTCTCCCTAAGATCAGAACAAGGCAAAGGCTCAATCTCACACCTATAACTCATGTTCTAGCCACTGTGCTAGAAAAGCATCTAAAAAGCCTGAAGACTAGGGCGAAGAAATAAGACTATGGAAGACATAATTGTCTAGATGGAAACTCCCAAGGGCTCTACCCCAAAAAAAAGTCTCCAAGAACTTATAAGTAAATATTGCAGAGTGACAGAGACACAAGGTAAGCATTTAAAAATCAATTATATTTTTATGTACTAAAATAAAAATTTTAAATCTAAAATTTAAAATTGAATTCAATATATCTACAGCCACTCCAGAAAACACCAAGGGCAGGCAAATACCTCAGTGATAAAATGGCCACCTTCCATGTGTAAGGCCTTGCATTCAATCCCTAGCCCCACTAAAAGTAAATTAAAATTTAAAAATTATGTATAGGACAATGCCAATGAAAGAAATGTTTCAGGATGAAGAGTAGGCACAGTTCCTAGCCTTGACATTAAAACACTATCCATAACTATTTTCACAAAAGTACAGTACAAATTGATAAACTGAACTTTACCAAAATTTAAAACTGACCAAATCTGGTTTTTCCAGTTTTCAAATCTGATTCAAAAGCACCTACCTGGCAAGTGCAAGATCCTGAGTTTGATTCTCAGTACGAAAAGAAAAATCTAATTCAGTAGTTGAAAATAAATTAATGCAATAGTATATCTTTTTTTTTTTTTTTTTCGGCAGAACCGGGGATTGAACTCAGGCCCTTGCGCTTGCCAGGGAAGCACTTATTCCACTGAGCCATCTCCCCAGCCCCAAATTAATGTAATAAAGAAGAACTGGACATGGTGGCACATGCCTGTAATCCCAGCACTCCGGAGGTTGAGACAGGAGGATCACTGGGAGCTCTAGAGCAGCCTAGAGGCTACATAAAGTGAGCATAGGGGCCGGGGAGATAGCTCAATAGAATACGTGCTTCCCTGGCAAGCACAAGGGCCTGAATTCAAGCCCCGGTTCCACCAAAAAAAAAAAGTAAGCACAAGGCCATTCTGCACTGTACAGCAAGACTCTGTCTGAAATATGTGTGTGTGTATATATATATGAAAAATCATGTTCATATCCATAACGCTAAGCTTCTGACAAAACCCGGCATCCATTCATAACAAAACTTTCAGCAATCTAGGATTAGAGGGGAATTTCCTCAACTTGATAAAGAACAGCTACAAGGAATGAATTGGTAACATCATACTTCATAATGGAACACATAAAGCTTTCCCCCCTGAAAATCAAGAATAAAGCTGCGATATCCCCTTCTCACGCCTTTTCAGTGTCATTCTAGAAGTCCTAGATAGTGCGATAGATAAGAAATAAAAGGTGTAGTACAGACCGAGAAGAAATAGAACTGTATTCACAGAAGAGATATTTGGGGGCTGGGAAGATGGCTCAGTGGAATAAGACCTTCCCTGGCAAGTGCAAGGGCCTGAGTTCAATCCGCGGTTCCACCAAAAAAAAAAAAGAAGAGATCTTTGTCTGTGAAGAAATTTAAGAAAACAAAGTGAGTGTTGTGACACAAGCCCTGATCCCAGCACTGAGAGAGACTGAAAATCTGGGCATCAGGTATTTTGTCCCAGCAATAAAAAAAAAGGAACTATCATACTCGTCTCTGAGAGAGACGGAGTGAAATCTCAAATCTATAGGACAGCACAGACCACTTGCCAAGCTAGACACGTTCTGCTGTGTGGCAAAAGAAATATGTGCTAAATTCATGGTATGAACTTCAAGTGGAAAGGTCAGGCCTTGTTGGTCCTTCGAGAGTCAACAAGGGCCAAGGAGAAAGCTCAGAGGTCTGAGCGCCTGCCTGGCATGCACAAGGACCCAGGTTCAATCCCTGGTACCACATGCTATGCCGCCCCCAGGCGATGCCGGCCACCAAAACCAGGCATGGTGGTACACACCTGTATCCCAGCACTGGGAAGGCTGAGACAAGGGGGGTCATTACAAGTCCAACCTCTGTAGCAAGACTCAGTACCACAGAAATAAAACAAGTAAAAGATTTTTTAATTAAAATAAAATTTAATAAGGATTCAGAAAACTGATGGTTTCCTAATTATGTGACCACCATTAAGTGTGTCTGTGCTCTTGGGCTTTTCGGGCCGCTGGGTCTGGATTTCCCAAGTGCAGCTTCCAGCCTTCTTGTGGCTGAGAGCTGGCCACATGGGAACGCTGGCTCCATGGAAATGGAAACATTACACATCAGGGAAGAACTATTGTGTCAGTGATGGGCCAGACTGAACAAACTAAGAGAGAACATTCCCGTGTGTGTCTTATTTTGCCCTTACTGAGGTGAACAAACCATCCTGCATTCCATCAGGTGTACCCATTCATCTTAGGTTGCTGTGGATGCAGTAGTTGGTTAAACTGGGAGAGCCCATCAGGGAGAACTCACAGGGAAGAGCAGATGGAAATGTACGACAGGCATCCCTTCATCAGTGGGAGATTGTGCAGCTGGCAGCCTGCGGACATGGGAGCACATGTCTGTCCTGCAGCCAGTTATTACCAGCTGGGCAACATACAGTGGCCAGGACAGAGTCCCATGTGATGAAGATGCAGGGAAGGGGGTCTTCCATGGTGGATCTGAGAGGGATGGACCTTGGGTCTGGGCAGGTTACCACTCAGTGTGGCTGAATCTTGGGGCCAGGTTTGCTGGGCCTTCCTGGCTCCTCTGACTCCTTTGCCACCTTTGCCTCCTCTCTGACCCCACCCAGGCCTCAGTGTACTGTGTGGCTGCTGTCCTGTGGACTGCAGCCAAGTTCAGCGTCCCCTGTGACCAGAAGCTGGCCCTACCACGCAGGCTCAAGACTCTTCTCCTAGACATGGCCAGACGCTGTGCTCTGGAGCGGCCATCTGTGTCTGAAGCCATCAAGGTAACTGTATTCATGGTCCCAGGACTTCTATTAGGTAGAGAAGGGAATGACTCATTTTTTGGCTGTGTGGGCAGAGAGCATGGCGTCAGCTGTTAAAAGTTGCTGCTCTTTTATGTATGAAACTCATCTCTTCCCTGGGTAGGTTATAAGCCTGGGTCTTTGGTCCTGTGTGTGCGCACGCACACACACGCGCACACACAGATTCTGACCCTCTCTGCTGTGCTTCTATGATGTCTGCCTCTCCTAGATCCATGCCTTTGTCTCCAGCACATATGGCAGAAGCTATCAGCATGGCAAGA
>PVKA01045006.1:0-15803 GCA_004027165.1 Ctenomys sociabilis
TATACTTACTAAGGAGATATATATATATATATATATATATATATATATATATATATAAATATATATGTTTAGTAAGGGTATATATATATATATTTAGTAAGGGTTTACAGGGTCTCAGGCTCTCACTGCGTAGAAGGGACTGATTGTGATCCACCCGTGTTCAGCCTCCCAAAAAGCTGTGATTACAGGTGAGCACTACCATGCCCAGTCTCAATTGCCTTCTCAGTGTGCCCCCAGGAGCTGGGCCAGCAAGGCAGCACCCTCGCTGCTGCATCCGCCTAAGCATGTGCTTCAAGCTGCTGAGCTATTTTTTTTAACTGTCCCAAAGCTAAATATTTCAAATCAATTCAGGACAATGAGGCAGCAAGATTAAAGAAAATCACTAAACAGGACTTCCAGACCTGAATAAGGAAGTAGCAAGAATGTTTGAATTAAGTGCTTTTGAAAACAGGTGAGAGATGTTGAGAGAGATTCATGGTATTGTGTCATTTATTGTAACATTTTTAAATTGTAAATATTAACTGTAATTTTAAATTATAACTTATACCTCCTCTGGGTGTATTCTCAAAAGAGTTAATCACATCATACTGTAGTACTCAACTTACTATTGCTCAACTCTAGAAACAGCTTAGAAGCCATAAACAGACACATTGATACACAAAATATTATATATATATATATATATATTATCATACATATCATATAGTTCCTTGAGAGCTTTTTAATAGTAAGCAAAATTAAGTCAAATAAAGAAAAGTAAATATCATATGGTTTCTCTCATACAAGAAACCTAAAGTGGGCTGAGGAGATACTTCTGCTGTATGGCAAGTAAAGAAACTAAGGTTCAGTCCTCTGTACCGCATGCCATGCAGGCCCCAGAACCCCAGGCACACTGTGCAGTGTCGGCCACTGGGTCGTGGTGATGCACACCTGTAATCCCAGCACTGGGAAGGCTGAGACAGGAGGATAGCTATGAGCCCAACATGTGTAGTGAGACACTTTACTAAATAAGTAAAATATTTACAAAGAAATCTAAAGTATAAATAAGAAAATATGAAAAATTAAGGATAGATGATATAAAATAAAAAGGTAGAACTTTTGCATCTGGGGAAGGGGATAATGAGGGAAAGCAGGGTAGGAAATGTGGTAAAGAAGCTAAAAATGTAAATATATATGTATATAGATAGATAGATAGATAGATAGATAGATAGATAGATAGATAGATAGATAGATAGATAGATAGAGATGTAGATATATAGGGCACATGAATCAATTCACCAAAATAAGCATAAATAGTGTATATTATAAACATACATTAATAAAAATAAACTCTCCCATCAGATGTGGCATTGCAGCATATATTCCTAGAAATTTTGGAGGCTCAAGCAGGAGGATCATTGCTCAAATTTAGGCTGGGCAACTTATCCATTTAGTGAGAATCAGTCTCCAAACAAAAGTCTATTAATCAAGAGGACTTGGGATGTAATTTAGGATGAAGGATGGGTACAATCACAGTATTAATAAAAGATTTCCTTCTTAGCACATCCCCACTAAACAGCTATCCTCCCTGGTCTGTATTCTCACCCCCACTGCTGCCAAGTCTAGGTCAACTGCTATCATTGTTCAGGCTATTACAGCAACCCTTCCTCTCTCACCACTACTCCTCACAAAAGAATCCTTTGCTCCATAGATATATAGATATGTTTCTAAAATGAAAACTCTTGAGGGTGGGGAGATGGCTCAGTGGAATAAGCGCTTCCCTGGCAAGCAAAAGAGCCTGAGTTCAATACCTGGTTCAGCCAAAATAAATAAATAAATAAATAAATAAATAAATAAATAAATAAATAAATACATACATACATACATACATACATACATACATACATACATACTCATAATTCATTCGCTCCCCTGCTGAAAACCATTCTTCTAAGTATGAAGTTCTCAATCCACCTTCAAGTGCCCTTCTGGCTCTCTGCAATGCCACATTTACCAGCCTTACTTTTGTGTCTCATTGAAGTGACTCACACATTTTGTGGTGCAGTTACACCAGTGCCTGTGGTGTCCTGTAGGCAGTGATTCCTCTGCCCAAATTCCTTTCCTACAGCAAGTTGTCAGGAGAATTTGCTAAGACAGAGTTGAGGTGTCTGCTTCTATTTGTCATATTTGTGAATGAAACCACTATTCAATATTTTCAACAACTGCTAATTACTGATGGAATTTAAAGCTATCTTTCTTATTTCCTTGTTACTGTCAATAACTTTATACACATTATAACCAATCTTTTTTTCTTCATCTTCATTTTATTTGCCTTAGTTCAAGGCCTCATTGAATATCACACCTGGATTTTGGCAACTGGTTTCCTGGCCACCCCACTCCTTTCCAGCACTCCCATATTCTACAAACAGGGAACAGTAGGTTTCTGCACTTCATAGCAGCCTGGCAGGATCAGCTATAGAACAGCTGGGATCAAAGCATCTGTACTTCAAAGGTATTAAGCTTCATCTGCTGCAATTGCAATCGAAGAAACTGATAGCAACCTTTCCATGCCTTCGTTATGACCGATGCTGTCCTGCCCACTGTGAGAAGCCTGAAAATGTACAATTTTGATCTCACTCTGATGTGATTTCATTCCTTAATAGCTGGGATTGACACAAGATAGGATGATCTTCAGGTATAATCCAGTATCAGGACTACAGAGAAAGGCTTCCTGATGTGCAGTGAATTGCAGAAGCAAATGGGGAAGTATGTGGTAAGAGGACATAGGAAAACTCACTGGACCAACATTGAAATTTGATCTGTTCAATGCGTGGAGTCAGAACACAACTATGACTATTGCATGATTCTTTCATGTAAGCTCTGCCACTAAATAGCTGTGTACCATTGCAAATGTAATTCAACTTCACTGAGCCTGTTTTTACTTATAAAAATTAAAGCATAACTAAGATCTACCTGAAAGGATTTCTTTGAATCTCAAATGAGGTACTGTGAACAACACAATTAACTTGGCACAGTGTTCAGGAAATGCCTGGTAGAATCTGCAAGTCTTTTATAAAGAACCCTTCCCAGATTTGATTCTTGTGTTGTTTCTTCCTTTCTCACTCAATCTTTCCAGAAAATTAGAATCAACAGTGAGAGATGACCAGGCCATCAGACACAATATGCTTCTAATTTGTGCTTTATTGAAACAGTAGTAATGCATCAGTCTATCAGCTGGAAAACTAGTTTAATTAATTGGCTTCCCTGAATGGTGCCTATTGTAGGAGATGAAAATTTCTTAGGATACCAATATCCATGGGTAAGCAATCAAGGATTTTGTCTAGGAAGAGACTAAATGACAGCTCTTGCTGAAATCATGGGATTGGAATGCTTTCTCCAGGCCCTGGGGATTTTCAGGAGCCCATTATATAATCCTTTGAACTTCGCTGCATGCCTGCAGACTGTTAACAAATCTGTAATTTTCTCAGAATTGTCAAGGGAATAGAAAATCAGTGATGCAATATTGTAAGAGCTTGTTGTAAAGATATTATATTGAGCTTTCACTGTGTTGTGTCCAATGGCCATGAGGTTCCTCCCAGCCTGATTTGTAAAATAATTTCCATGATTAATGAAGGTGTATGACAAGATAGCCACAAGGAGGTATGGAGAATAAAATAGAGAGCTACTGAAGTGGAAACTCCCAGGAGGTGTGGTGGAGATGAGTGGTAAATTTGAAGTGAAAGGCTGTAGGGAATAGTAAATTGACTGTGAAGGGAGAATGAAGGGCTAGATTTCAGAGCAAAATACAAAAACACAAACACAAACACATCAGCCAGTTCAATAAAGCTGCTCATCCCCCATCAGTCACAAGAAATGTCAGAAGCTAAGATGAAGTTCTCCACAGAATTTCTAAAACAACCAAGGAGAAGCTACTTTTCCCAAGACTCATTTTTTTACAAGAAGAAAGATGTATCACTGAGAGTTGTACACAGAGAAACAAACAGTAACCAGTAAGCTATTATGTTATATTGTATAATACTTATTATGGAATAGACTCACAAATCTATAGGACAAGCCAGTAAGCTGAAGACACAAGCAAGAGTTGGAGTTACAATATCAAGTCTGCAATCTATAGGTCAATTCATAAAGTAGAAACTCAGGCAAGATTTTAATATTATAATCATGAGGATAAATCCCTTCTCCAGGAAACCTCAGTTTTTGCTCTTAAAGCTTTCAGTGGATTATATGAGGTTCTTCCACAATATCAAAAACCATATTTTACTGATTAGAACTGTTAACCATACTTCCATATCAGCTCTGTAGCAATATTTAGATGTATACTTGGCCAAAATTTTTGACCCAGTATCTCAGGCAGTGGTTAAACTGCTGAGCTATGCCCCCAGTCCAAGGACATTGTTATTGTGCCCATTTCAAAGACAAGAAACTTGGTTTCATGGCTTGACAACACACCAAGTAACAAAAGTGTTCAGATCATAGTGATAAAATAGCAAATAATTGTATTATAGGCACTTCTAACTACCCCTCACTGCTTCTGCCTTTTGTCATACATATTGATCAGATTCATCATAGAGAATTTGTACCTATGTCTAACACTTCAATTCTCTTTTCCCATTCTTCTGCCTTATTCTTAGCTGCTGCTAATGTGGTGAGCTTTAGTGGCACATAAAATTCTATGCTGGTCTCTCCTAGACACCTTTAATTCCAAGAGTACAACGCTGCACACTGTCAGTGCTTTGTGAGTAACCTTCTCCGTGGTGCAATGTCCCAATCTTCAAATTATAGGTGTTCACTGCACATCATCCTTGTTGCTCTTTTATGCTGGAGAAGTTAATAGGTAAGATGAAAGACACAGCATTAAATATAAGTTAAGTAGATCCAGTGAAACAAAAAATAATATAGGCAGAGCTTTGGCTCTAGGGAATTTGCACACCTGAAGACACATACACACAGAATTTGTGCTGCACAAAGTCCTAGAAAAATTATAGGAATCAGATGCAGCTATGTATACAGACTAAAGTGACTTAAACTAATTTTTAGTGCCACCAAGAGTGTAGAAATTCAGGATAGAGAGCTGGTACAGATATTCTACAAAGGCTTCTTCTAGCCTTCACATGTGCTTTCTATGAATCTTTAGCAGATATTTTTTATTCTAGTACTAAAGTAATTGTAAAGACAGCTGCTCTACATCTAAGTATCATTTCTACTTAAAATATGAAGAAAGGTACATATGTGCCATGATAATCTGGCATTTTTTTCAGAATAACTCCACCTTTAGATGAAAGCTTACCTAATATATTTCTAATTAGATCATATTGGAGAAAATGCATATAGTTCACTGATGAATTTATAGCTAAATGTGGTGGTGGTGAAGCCTGGTCAGAGGAGATGGGGCACTTAGCAGTGTGGTATGGGAGGGTCCCTGTCCCTCTGCTGCTCTACCCTTGTCTCAGCTCCCTGACTATGATGCCATAAGAAGCTCTTCTCTGCCCTGCCATTCTGTCATGCTGCACTGTCTAGGAGCCAGACAATGACAAAGTGAGACCTTTACAAACAGTGTGCCAAAATAAACATTCACTCCTTTAAGTTGTAGGTGTATGACATTGTGTCTCAGTGACAAGAAAAGTAACTAACACAGACATTTCCCATAGTTTTTACCCATAGTCATGTGATAATTTCTTGCCCTTCTTTCTTATTCTTTTTGTCCCATCCAGTTTTCCTGCTCTCAGGACGTTCTCAGTTTTGCTTCTTAGAGCAAATTACAAGTGTGACACTTTACCATCCTGCCATGACTGTGTTAGGACTGGAAGCTTTACTGTAACCTTATTTAGGAGTTAGATGTGATCCTTCTTGAGTGATAACCCTCTTGTTAGTTAGTTTGCAGCTATATTTTGTTTCTGTGATCAAAACTATGCAAATTACCAGATGTTTGTTTGTCTTTGTGTCTTATAAACATGAGCTGGGGTTAAATTGAGTAATTTTTTCATTGCTATTGAAATTTTGGTTCTGATTTATGAACAAGTCAATATTTTTCTCAAATCATTAATGTTAGTTACTTCAAAAACATTATTTACATGTTCACATCATACAATATTTTCTTATCAGTTTTTCTCACATGAATTTTCTCACCAACACAAGCAGACAAAGTGCCTCTCTAAACTTCAGTTAGTGATAGTTCCAACTCAAAACCCTCCTTCATTTTCCAAGGTTTGTTTGTATTATTTTATTCTGTATTTTTAGTGTAAAATTCAATCAACCCTGTCAATGTATTGAATATATATATTCAATACATTGAATATATATATTCAATACATTGAATATATATATATATATATATATATATATATAATCTGTCTGTCTATCTATCTATCTATCTATCTATCTATCTATCTATCTATCTATCTATCTATCTATCTATCTATTGGTCTATCTATAAAGTTACCTGTCTCATAAAAATACTCAACAGATTTTAAAATATTTCCCTTCATTTTTATAATACTGCATTAAATAATTAACAAGTACTCCTGGATATATTTATGATCATTAACATGACTTTCTTTTGGTTAAAATAATATGTGAGCAACACACTGTCACTGTCTGTTGGCCAAGCAAAAATATAACCTTTGTTGTATTGATTCTTACATTGATTACTACTTAAAGCACGTTACCTAGTTAGAAAAGTGAGAGGAAGACTCTACCTGGAGGTTTCTTTAGAGACCCATCTCAGTGAGCTGCACCAGATACAAAGATCATTTGCATTTGGTTCTAGTAGGCTGATGAATTCACACTTTTTATTTGGCCCAAGAATACCAACTTGGTAACTGTCTCAGTTATACTTCTCTCATTGCTGGGACAAATACCCAACACTCAAAATGAAGGAAGGAAAGGTTTATTTAGCTCACAGTTACTGGAGGTTTCAGTCCATGCTCAGCTGGCTCCAAGGCAGAGTGGCACATGACAGAGAGCAGCAGTTCATAGCTGTGACAAAGAGCAAGAGAACAAAGGGAAGGATAGTGGCAACAAATGGCAACAGAAAGCAAGTCTGTCTCTCTGTCTCTCTTATATTACATACAGGCTATCCAGCCCAGGCTTGGTATATCACTCACAACCACAATCCCAGAAATATTCACAACAAAGTACCACCTTGGATCATGAATTAATCATAAACTGTAGAACTGTGCCTCATACTCTCTTTGTCAACACATATATAAAATTGGAATGAGAGAAGAATAGCATTGCCCCTGTGCAAGTATGACATGCAAATTCATAGAACCATACCTCAATGACTACATGAGGCTTTCGGGGGACAAATTCACTCAAACCATAACAGAACTTATCCTCATTAGTACAAGAGGTTGCTAAAAGAGATTGTTCATTCAGCCATTATTCTACAAGACCTAATAACTCAAATAAGCTTTCTATTTGGTATCAATATGGAAGCAAGCTGAACTTTTTAGTGTAATCATGTTTTATTAAAGCATTCTCAATATATGTAATGTGTAGTGAGTATTTTCAGGGCTAAGACTCAATTGTGCTATTATTGTACTCTCATATACCCCTAGAGAGAATATTTTCAATAATTTATGGTTAATTTGAAGATGAAAATAAAATATTTCTTTTTGGTGACAGGTGGAATTCAGTCAAATACACATCCACAAGAAAAATGACACTGCACCACAACCATAAACTTTTAGAGACAGACAATTTCCAACAATGTAATTTACATTCTTAGCATTCTACAATGATGTCTTTTCTGAAAATACTTCACAATCAGGTTGAAGATGGCAGACCTGGAAAGCACATTATTCTCTAAGTATGACACAGTCTACTTACATGCCATTGTAAATAAGGCAGCCCCTGCTCTGCATGACTTGTGCAATGCCAGAGGGCAAGGTACCTCAAAATTAACTTCTGTCTAATATGATTAGCAATTGACAGCTGCAGATGACTCAGTGCTACTGACAATCCACAAAGATCTAATTGCTTCACTTCAAGAACAATATATGCAAAAGCCGGGCGTGGTGGCGCATGCCTGTAATCCCAGCACTAGGGAGGCTGAGGCAGGAGGATTGTTGTGAGTTCGAGACCAGCCTGAGCTACAAAGTGAGCTTAAGGCCAGCCTGAACTGCACAGTGAGACCCTGTCTCAAAAAGACAAAAAAAAAAAAAAAAAAGAATAATATATGCACTCTTTTTTTATATTTCCTGGAAAATTTACTTATGCATAGGCCTCCAAGCCTTCTAGACGATTTTTTAATAAGATTTTTTCACATTTTTAATTTAATTTTATTTTATTTTATTGAAGTACAAATATGAATCAGATGGTTCTAAGACACTTTAACAAGACAGATTCGATAAATTCATACATTGCAAACTATTTTCACAATGTTTTGGTATCGTACAAGGTGCATACATGATATTATACATACAGACATTATTATAGCAGATGTCTCTTATCCGTAAATTAAGAGTGTAGCTGTTTACTTATCTTATTTTTATACCTGAATTATATCAAAAATTCAATAATTATTTTCCTAGTGGATGACCATAGTACTAGAAGCTGACATAATATCCTGTGCAACCACCATTAGTGCAAATATTGCCTCTCATAGGATTATGCAGAAGCACAGCATTATCTATCCCAACTGTACTGTCTATACACACATAACATGATTTTTTCTTCCTATACGCCTTCCTTTGTCTACACCTGTGAAAGGTGGGCACTCCATTGTCATTCAACTAACTTAGGTGCTTGAACTTGACAGCACAATCCAACACAGTCCAGCATTCCACAACAAGAGTGAGTTATTTAAAGAAGTTGTCGACCATAGCCATTTAAAGCTCAGCTTAATATTATGGCCCCGCGATGTACACTTCATTTTTATACTTTTCTGGATGGTTAAGACCTACATAGAGTAAGACTTATATACCAACACATGTACTTTATGTTTCTTATGTGGTCAGTGAAGTCCCCTCAGGGTTTATCTTGTAGTCCTGTACATTATTCTGAAGATTCTTTGTCTGTGTCATCCATGTGGATGAGTCATGGCCAATGCTTGGCCAGTTTGCTCTCTGTGAGAGCCTGAGAGAAAGTTTACTCTCCATGTGACACTCCCCAGGCATACTATAGAACTTCAATCACTTTCCTCTGTGACTCCATAATTTCCTTGTTCAGAAAATTTGGAGCTCAACTGAGTTTCATGATGGTGCAGTACAGGTTCTCCTATGTTCTGAGTCTTCGCTGACCTTGAAAAGCTAGAGCCAAAATGTTTGCTGGCCTTGTGGCTCTTCTATTTCTCCAACTCTGATCTGTGAACTTAGGTTGTTAACCATCCAGAAGAAAAGCTGATTAGTATCCTGCAGCAAATGCCATTCACTTTGCCTTATCAGACTCAATTGATTTTAGTTGTTGTTGTACATTTCCTTTTGTATTTCTGCTTTTCGCTTGTTATACTAGGGAGACTACATGATATTTACACATGTGTGTCTGGTTTATTTCACTTATGAGTATATGTTCAAATGGCATCCACTTCAGTGTAAATGCTTCAAACTTATCATTGTTAATCGCTGAGTAATACTCCATTATAAAGAAATACCACATCCTAGCCGGGCGTGGTGGCGCATGCCTGTAATCCCAGCACTAGGGAGGCTGAGGCAGGAGGATTGTTGTGAGTTCGAGACCAGCCTGAGCTACAAAGTGAGCTTAAGGCCGGCCTGAACTGCACAGTGAGACCCTGTCTCAAAAAAGACAAAAAAAAAAAAAAAAAAAGAAAAAAAAGAAATACCACATCTTTTACAACCATTCCTTATGTGATGGACATCTTGGTTGATTCCCAGATTTTGCTATCACACATTGCGCTGCTATAAACATAGGAATACATATATCTCTATGGTACAATATTTTCAGATCTTTGGGGAAATCCTGAGTAGGGGGATAGCCGGCTTGAATGGGATTTCTAGTCCTACTCTTTTGAGGAGTCTCCACACTGACCTCCACAAGGGTTGTACCATTCTACATTCCCACCAGCAGTGGAGAAGTGTTCCCTTTTCTCCACAACCTCTCCAACATCTGTTGTTGGTTGATTTCCTTATGATAGCCATTCTTTCTGGAGTGAGATGGTATCTCAGTGTTGTTTTTATTTGCATTTCATGAATGGCTAGCGATGTGGAGCATTTCTTCATATATTTATTCGCTTCTTTAATTTCGTCCTCTGAGAAGTGTGTATTCATCTCAGATGCCCATTTCTGAATTGGTTCTTTAAATTTGAGGGCCCTGTTATATCTCAATTCTTTATATATTCTAGACAGTAGTCCTCTGTCTGATTGCTTATTAGTTAGGATTTTTTCAAAGTTTGTGGGTTGTCTTTTCACTCCATTGACAATTACTTTTGATATATGGACTCTTTGAGCATGAAGGTTTTTATGATAATTCTAGGATTTTTGAATCAGTTATTTTAAAGGAAAATAATTTAATAGAAACAATCCCATTAAAATAAGTAGACACAATGGGTACAAGTATGTCCTATTTTATTAAATGAAAGACGTATGATTATCGTATGTACAGTTTAATAATGGTAAACACGCGTAGTTAAAGCACTGAGGATAATCAATCCAGGCATGGTTTATCCCTGAGCATTGAAATTGCCAGTAACTTTAATTAATTCCTTTGCATCTTTATAAGTTTTGAATTTTCCTTTTGGTAGTATAGCATCAGCTATGTTTATAAATAGAAAAAAGGGATGTGAATTATAAAAAAAATACTAATTGGAAACATTATTTGGCAGTGCTACCTTTTATTTCCAGTGGATGGTTAAATATTGAAATCCTCTTCTCTTCAGCCTAAGTAAAGGGGAAATTTTCTTCTTCATTATTTCCTGGGCTGAAAATGCCACAATAAAGTCCTTTGAGAAATTCTGGCCTTTCAACATTTTTCTGCCAACTCACTTAGTACTCAATTTTTGAAATGTGGTATTTTTCCCATAGAATACCGTGAACACTAAGAATACTCAGAATGAAAATGTACTTTTTAATTAATGAAAGTGATAAACATTTGATGTCATTAAAGTTATGTTAACTACATTGGTTTTATTATCATACATTGTTCACTATTGTTGAAATAGCACATTATAGCCCACAGATAGTTGCTATCATTGTGTTTACGAATACAATAAAATACACAAGTGATTCTAGTAACCTTTTTTTTTTTCTGGAACTGGGGATTGAACTCAGTCCCTTACACTTGCCAGGGAAGAGCTTATTCTACTGAGCCATCTCCCTGGCCCCTCACCTTTAGTTAATCAGTATCCTAAGAATGAGATTTGATGTCAAGATCACTTTTAGGGCCAAAGAAAGGAATAGGTATTACTCCTAGAGTAGGGCTGCTACCTTATATAGGAGAAAGAAACATCCAAATTGCTAGATATCCAATGTGAGTTCGTGTTCTCTAAAACTGAAGAATGAATTTTAGGAAAAATGAGGGTTAAGAAAAGAATATGGTTTTTTGGGGAAAGAAAGCTTCTGTCAGAGAGAGAGAGAGAGAGAGAGAGAGAGAGAGAGAGAGAGAGAGAGGTTTTGGAGTTGGTTGCCAGGGACCCTACCTTTTCAAGAGATTTTTATAGAACAAATCCTTGAGGTGAGGGGGTCAAAAATGGGAAATTGCAAGGTGGGCATGAGGTGGAACAAAAGTATGGTCACCAAGATTATAAGTATAGTTGCGCAGATAAAATTTATTAAACCAGGATCAAATGGGATAGGGAGTCAACTTGGAAGTAGACATGAATAAAGAGCAGGGACTTTTCCTGTAGGTGGTTTGGTTAGTGGGTAATTCTGGCTTTCTCAAGGGCATAGAGAATTACTTAGAATAACAATCCCTGATGTTTATCCTTAGGACTTAAGTGAGTGCATTTGTTTCGTCTTTTGTCTTGCAACTGGCCCACAGTAGAGGTGCCTGTCTTACCCACAGCTGTAAGTCTTCTCTTCTGCACTGGCTCCTTCCAAAGCCAGCCCCATGTGACAGCCTACAGTATTTCTTCTAAGGCAGCTGTCCACAGTACCTTTACTGTTGTCCTGGAAGAACTGTCTACAGCATCACCAGGGCTCAATCATCAGTGTGTTGAATATGAATCTCTAGAGGTTAAACTTGGGAACAAATAATTGTAAGCAAGTGTCTCAAGTCATTTTAATGCACACAAACTTTTAACACCTAATCTACTACTAAGTCAAAAAACTGTAGATATTTTCGTCATTGAAGTAACAATGGGGGACATCTAATTCTGGATCTCACAGCCATGCCTAGGAATAGAATGTGAATGCTCACTCTGAAATTAGCGCTTATTGTGACCTGATTTTCTGTATATATGATAATGTCCCACTTGACCAAGTGGTACAGAACATTGAGATCATTTATCTTCCCCATATTCTAGTTGAGCAGCCCCTTCCTTATAACTCCCTGACAATTTTGCATTAGGTATAGTTTTCATTTACTGACACAAAACATTCTGAGCACCTAGTATGTATTTCCTTAGTTCTTTGCGAACTACAAGAAAAGAGTGAATATGATACAGAACCTCTTTTAATTTCTTGTTACTTCTATAACTGATTATCATGAAATTAGCAGTTTCAAAAATTCAAACATATTCTCAAGTTCTAGAAGCCAGAATTCTGAAAAGAGGTCTCAATGGGTTAACATCTAGTTGTCAGTTAAAGTTGTTTGTCTTTCAGGAATCACACCCCCTGGAGGTATCAGTCTTCTTGTCAACATTCCCATGCAGCCTGCATCTTATAACTCATATCTCACTGATATTATCTTCCAAAGTAACAAACTTGCAGATATTTTTCCCTCTTTGAATTATTGAGTCTCTCTCACCACAAGGAAAAAATAAGATCTCCAGTTGTAAGTCTTCCTCTCATTCAAATGGATCTGTTTGGGTAATCCAGAGTAACTCATATCTCTCTTTAGGTTCTAGTCCTTTGACAATTTGGCAGACTCCATTTTGCCATGTTAGGCAACTCATGAATTGTCCAAGGATTGGGATGTGAACATATTAGTACTCATTATTTCCTGTTGAATGGCTCAATGAAGTTCATTTCTAACAAGGAGAAAATAGAGAGCAGAGTAACAGGTGGCAGGCTATCATGGCAACATAAAGAAAGGAGCAACTTGTTCATGTTTTTGTAAAGAATAGGCTGGGTAGGCTTCCCAAAGAAGATATCTATTGGACTTAGTTTGGAAAGCTAATGAATGAGAAACATCACAACCGAAAAGATACCATTATTTGAACCCAAAATCTACATCAAAAAGAGCTATGTGATCATGGGAATATTTCTTAACTACTTTGAATCTAGAGGCCTTGGCCTAATCTATAGCAAATTTACAGTAAATTTGTTTCATAAGATTGCAAGCTATGAGGCCCAGTGAATGGCAGTGGCTACATTCATTTTTGTGACCTCCAATAAAGTAGGATTTTAAAGGAATTACAAGTTTGACTAAAGAATAAATACTTTGGTATAAATATGCTTCATGAAATTTTTGAGGGCCTACCAGATAGCTCAGTAGATTAAATCACTTGTTTCGGCAGCTGCAGGGACTGGGGTTTGACACCTGCCATGCCGTTCTGGCCCTGTCCCTGCCCCCAGGGCACACTGAGAAGGCACATAAGACTGGGTTTGGTGGTTCCCACCTATAATCCCAGTACTTGGGAGGCTGAAAAACAAGAAGGATCACTACAAGTCCAATATGTGTAGTGAAACCCTGTAGTTATTATGTACTAAATACATAATAAAATGAAATATTTCAGGTATCGGTGGTCTAAATGTTACTAGAAAATATTGTTTATGTGAAATTCAATGGTTAACGACTTAATTCATTTTTATTGACAAATAATTATGTACATTTACCTGGCAAAATGTGACATTTACAATGTACAGATACATTGTAAAAAGGTTCATTCAAGGAAATGAACACAAATTTAAATGAATATCATAGGTTTTATCTGACAAACTCTATTTAAAAATATTTTAGTTTTGAATTAAAAAAGCTGTACATTTTTATAGTGTACATAAAGACAAGCACTGCTGGATCTTGCTCCTTTGTGAAATCTGAAAGTATTTATCTCATACAAGCAGAGAGTAGAATGATATTTACCAGGTGTGGAGGATTACTCAGGGTATGCAGACTGGCCAAATGTTAAAAAGATGCAGAGTTAAGTTAGACAGGAGGAATAAATTCTCAGATGTGTTGTCACTAGGAAAGACAACACATAAGTGAATGTAGTATTCGCTCAACCTTTCAAATAAATTTCAATTGTCACTTATGTGTGCCTCTTAAAAATACTAAGTAAGTGCCTTTGATATGCAGTCGAAAAAAATTTTTAAATGTTCAGTGGGATATGTACAAGTAGTACTGCTTTAGTTTCATGAATATATATCCACAGGTAATGAAATGCCAACAAGAGGACAAATTCTTCCCTTTCTCTAGCTGGAGATGATGGAAGAGAAAACTAGCCTCAGATAAACCATTTAACCTTAGAGCTTTAATTTCACATCCCATATTAAGGAAACCATAGAATATACTTTATAGATCTATCTTAACAATTAATAAAAGTCATTCAGGTAAAGAGCCTAGCATAGTGTCTTTGAGTCACAGTACAGTAAAATATAAATATAGCCAAAACTATTGCAGAGCTTTATATTATTTATAATAGAAGTTGGACTGTAACTAACTTTCACATTATAAACAAGAATGTTTCTAATGTGTCTATGAAATTCAAAGACCTCATTATTCTTCCGTTACATCAATATTCCTTAAGACAGGAATGTGGATAAATCCTGAGGGGAAAGCAAATAAAGAAGAGACAGTCAAGTACATCTCAATTTGGATAAGGGTAAAGACAAAAGACTGCTTGTGCTGGGGATTGAAACTAGGTAACATTTTATTCTTCCTATTCTCCTTAGGAATGGAATCATAGGAAATACACTGCCAACATTCCTTTAGCACAAGGATTCAAATTACAGTTTACATTCCACTCATGCAAAGTACCAGAGAGAAGCAGATGTCACAGTGTACATTTTTCCCAAGCTGAAGCATTTCCAGAAGAGAATCCTGTCTCAGTAAAAAAAACCGAGAAATTTTGGTCATATTAACTAATTTATTGTTGTCTCTTGCCTATAGGGAAACAGCAGGTAGGTAACCTCTGAAAATTGAAAAAGAATTTAAGACCTACTAGATGTCTCTTTGACTTTCATACCACCACCTCTTTTATCTGATTGATAAGCAACTAATTTTTCATGTAAAACCTCTCTTTTTTTGTGCAACTGGGGATTGAACTCAGGCTCTTGCATTTGTGAGGTAAATGCTTATTCTACTGAGCCATCTTCCTGGTCCTAAGCCTCTTTCTTCTTAAATTAATTTCAGTGATGTTTATTTTCCCGATAAAGCCTTACTGATAAAACAGGCAATTGTACTGGCATATCATAAGAACAAAGTGATCTGTAACAGCATAATATGGACTTCTAATAGGTTCTTTAGGGAATAGGGAAGTTTCTTTGGAAATATTTCTTATTAAAGAAACATTACTTTCTGGAGTGAGATGGTATCTCAGTGTTGTTTCTATTTGCATTTCACGAATGGCTAGCGATGTGGAGCATTTTTTCATATATTTGTTCACTTCTTTAATTTCGTCCTCTGAGAAGTGTGTATTCATCTCAGATGCCCATTTCTGAATTGGGTCTTTAAATTTGAGGGCCCTGTTATATCTTAGTTCTTTATAAATTCTAGACAGTAGACCTCTGTCTGATTGCTTATTAGTT